>CAJUYH010004786.1:0-25714 GCA_910591685.1 Galerucella tenella | reverse complement strand
TAACGATACTGGGGCCGAACATAACAAGAGCTGGGGAAAGGAGACTTAAAACTAACAAAGAAATAGAAAGCGAGTTAAGCAATGAGACAATCGTGAAATAATTAAAAGCACAACGCCTAAAATGGGCAGGACATATTATGAGACGAAAGCCTGGAGAAATGATAAAAATATTAACACAATGGACTCCTCTATGGCCGAGAAGAAAGTTGGAGGAATCAGATAGAAGAGGATACAAAAAGGATGGGAATCAAAGAGTGGACAAAAAAATGCAGAAATAGATCAGAATGAAAGAAAATAACTTCTGAAGCCAGGACACACAGGAAATTGTAACAATAAGGAGTGAAAATATTAAATGGATTTAAAAGCGCATTAGCGTTAGCCACAATCTATTAGATTTAAAGGCTTGATCATGATGATGGTGATGATGATAATGATATATACTTAAAATTATTATTATATGATTATTTTGACGTTTCAAACACCGAGCTGTCAAAGTCGTAGTTAGATAATTGACGATTGAAAAGAGACCATTTGATTTATCAATTTTAGCGTGATTTCTGATAATCATAGAATTTGATTGGTCAACGATATAGTGAATTCATTGTATGTAGTGGAGAATATATATTAAACGAGCAATTTATGATAGCTTTTTTTGAAGCTATCATAGATAGTGACTACGCTTTTAACTCAACCTGTACGTTCGTCAAGCATAGTAACTCGGTACATCAACGCGAATGGGGCAGATGATGAGATTAAGTAATAAATGATTTTAAGTCTCCCCTTTCCTTGAATCGAATTTTTGGTTTGAACTTTTGTAATTTTATCTGTAGGTATAGAACAGTGCATGGGGTGGACTGATAATCAATTATAGTATATAATACACCAAGGTGATGAAGACTATTATTATTGACCGAGCACCAAGGTGCGAAGTTTATAAATGTCTTCAACACCATGGAGTATATTATACAATTTTTTCCACTACTAGCCAAATTTAAGACAAAAATTGAAAATAATTCACAAACGCACCACGAGAAGCGTTTACTCCGTCGTCTGAATGAAAAGTACACTGTCAGTTTTCGATATATTATGAACGTACTCGTTATGTCATCAGTCATTTTTGGTTGAGCGCTAATTTTAAAATGGCATTTTCATTCAAATAATTTTATCTTGATAGTTAATTTCAAGCAGCAAATATGTTAAAGACAATCTCCTGGGTATACAAAATTATGTTGCACAAGTTTTTGTTGAACTACTATCCCTGAATTCTTAACATATTTGAATTAGTCCATTATTGACCTAGGTTAATAATATAAAATTATTAACCACTGATAGAGAAATTCAACTTCTCAGTTGGCTAGAAGAAGCAATAATTGTCAACTTCACAGCTAGAGTGAAAAAAATTCTTTTTTCATTTGTTGTAGTAATTTTTTGTAAATTATTCTAAAAATAAATCTGTATAAATGCTGAATAATAAAGAAAAAACTTAATTCTAAATAATTATAAAATTTATTAAGTTAATGATACTTTCGGATGTCCACGGCAACAATCTCGCAAAAGAATCTTGCATAATTTTCAGGAATGACGATGATTTTTACCATATTATCATGAATGGGAAGGATTGCAACAAACACCATAATTTAGGAGGCTCGAGCTTTATAATTACTTTATGAAACAGCCATGCATGTGTTGAGGCACTTTAATTTAGAATGTTATTGTGTTCTAAACATAACTCGTATGATTTTTGTGACCTTTTACTAAGTCAACTGCACATTGTGGTAACTACCATTCGTCTTCTTGCATGAGGATCTCCTTGGATATGGTTTTTGTCCTCTCTATTTCGTATTTGATTGTTGCGTTCACTCATAGACCGAGAAATCGAAAACAAATCTATAATTTATTTAATCAAGTCTCACTTACATCCTCAAAAGGGATTTCAGAAGATCGACTTTCTTGATTTACTGCAAGTAGCGTTTTTATTTTCTTCAAATAATCGGGGTCTGTAATACAAAAATAAAAATTACAAAAATTGTAGTCTTGACTTTTAATATTTGTCGCCATTATTCGGACTATGCCGCATTCAACTGTTTCATCATCTCTTAGGTCGGTTTATGTCGTTATTTATTTTCTATTCGAATCATAAACTCCAAATAAACAATCGAAAAAAAAATGAAATAAAGAATATGATGTAACTCGAAAAGGACGATCGGTATTGAGAATTATTTTAATTTACATTGAAAAGTATTTCGTGGCATTTCGTATGCGATTAATTTATTTTCATCAGAAGATGTCTGAGTTATATTGTTAATGAAAATAATATAATAATGGAAGTAATATAGTTAGTGAGGAAATCAATGAAGTATGTAGCAACCCAACTTTGTGGAAACTTTTTTCTCATTATTTCTGCTTATTGTCAAAATTAGTGGAGGATGGCAGCATACCACTTTTAGGTTCAAAATTATGTTTCCAAATCTCACAATCCAGCATGATTTTCACCAAATAAGCGTGTTGTAGTTCAAAGCTGTACAAATAGTCCTGTGAATTTATTTATACAGGGTGGTCTGTAAGTAATGGTCCAAAGTGAAATGGAAGATTCTTCGCCTAAAAATATTACAATCTGACGCAACTTCTCCTAATAAAATATCGATGATAAGAAAGATACAGGGTGGCAAAGTGGAAATGTCAAAAATGTTTTTCTCGGTGAATTGGAATATTTTGAATATACAAACGTAAAAATTTGAAGATAGATGCTTTAGGGCCTGGGAAATCATAAAATGTTGTCCAGTTTCATGTATTTCCTAGAGGGCGCCACAAATTCTATGTAATTGGTATAACTATGCGATTAACTAACGAGTTGTGCGTTATGTAAACATAAATGTAAATGTACAGGGTGATTCACGCAAGTATGCCATAGTCGGTGTTGTTTTTTTTTTATGAAACACCCAACGAACTAAATAATGTATGGTCAATTACAGGGTGAAATTTTTATTTATTTATTAAACACATACATAAAATACCTGATGTATTTGATTTTGATACATTGAAATAAATGCTCAAAAGGTTCTCCACCTAGTTGTTGGCAATAGCACAGTCTCCTATAGAACTCCTCCTTAACTTTGGTTAAAGTTTGAGGTGAAATATTCCGTACTTCTGTAGTTATCCTGTCTTTGAGGTCTACAATGCTAGTTGGTTGTGTTGCATATACTTTGTTCTTGAGATAACCCAATAGAAAAAAATCTAACGGCGTAAGGTCTGGCGATCTAGCTGGCCACTCAATAGTACCTCTTTGTCCAATCCATTTATTGGGGAAGATTTCATCTAAATAAGTTCTTACCATTAAAGCATAATGGGGTGTTGCCCCGTCTTGCTGGAACCAAACATTTTCAATCGGTAAGCAAGGATCTATTGCGTTGGGATATAAGTTTGCCAACGCAGGGGAATAACTTCATTTCTAAGCATATTTAAATATTTTTTAGCTGTCAAATTTCCATCTATAAATATAGGACCAATAATATGGTCGCCTATGATACCGGCCCAAACGTTCACCTTTTGAGGGTACTGAGTATGTGTCTCACGCATCCAATTAGGATTCTCTGCTGACCAATATCTACAGTTCTGTCGGTTTACCTCTCCATTCTACGATCTGGATCGCCTTCTGTTAACTCCTGCACAAAAGTTAATTTGTAGGGATGAAGTTTTTCTTTATAATGACATCTTAGAACAGTTGTATGACTAACATTATTTTCACGGGCAATTTGACGTGTACTTGAAGTTGGATTCTCTTTGACACTTAACAAAATGTCCACTTTCACATCGTCTTCAACGAATTGTGGTTTTCTTTTTAATGGTTTGACATGTCCAAGTTCTCTGAATTGTGCATGAATTTTAGACAAAGTACTTTGTGAAATATTAGGCAATTCGGGATACCTGTGATTAAATAAGTTTGCCACTTCAACTTGACTTCTGCAGTTATCCCCGTACCCGATCATCATTAAAATCTCAATTCGGTGAGTCTCAGTTATGTCGACAAGGAAAGAGTGTTTGACAAAGATTTTACTTTTTCAGTATAAACTGTCAACACATCAACAACATACAGAATAGAAAACAATCCACATTATTTACCGATTTAAAACAATCCACATTATTTACCGATTTTGTCTAATTATTGGCGTTTTTGGGCAATTTTTAGGTATATTTATGATAAAATTCATGGGCGTAGCAGGTTTTGCTTAATATACAAATACGTCTAATAATTAGTTAGTTTAGAATTTTGATAAATCCATATTTAGCTAATTTAAAAAAGTACCAATATTTCAAGTGTAATAAATTATTAATTTTAAATTTTCACCCTGTATAATTCATAATTGACCATACATTATTTAGTTTGTTGGAATCGGTTCATTGAGAGGATTTCAAAAATATGCAAATATACAGGGTTTTTCATTAAAAAAACAACACCGACTATGGCATACTTACGTGAATAACCCTGTACATTTAAATTTATGTTTACATAACGCACAACTCAATTCAAAAGTTGACGTGTCTCGGCATTTTTTACAATTTTCTAAAATAATGACATAAAGAATTTTATTCCATAAGTGGTTTCCACACTGTATATATTCATTTATTATCAGCTATAGTATAGCAAGAACATTAATAATTTGTAATAATATTGTCATAGATTTCGAAACCGTATTGCTCCAAAGGCGGAGGGCTGTTACCTCAAAGCGACATCCTTGAGGAAATATATGGCAAAATTATTGTAAATTATTAATGCTCTTGCTATATTTTAGCTAATAATACATTTTCTGACATCAACGCCTACTAACATTTTTGTGCTAATAACTGAAATGAACATTATGAAGGGGGTTTAATAATGCGAATATCTCGAAAACCAGTGGCTTTTGAGACTTATAATAGGTATAACTTTTTGTCGCAAAAATGATGTAGTTTTATACCTACTTTTCAATAAATAGAGGAGTACCGTTAACAATAAATAAGTTAAATGCACAGTTATACCAACAACATAGCTTTTGTGGCGCCCTCTGAAAAATACATCGAAATGGATAACATATTATGATTTCCCAGGCCCTAAAACCCCTATCTTCGAATTTTTGTTTGTATATCAAAAATCAGCCAATTTACTGAGGAAAAACATTTTTGACACTCCAACTTTGCCACCCTATATATTATTTATTATCAATATTTTATTGGAGGAAGTTGCGTCAGATTGTTATATTTTTAGCCCAAGAATATTCCATTTTACTTTGGTCCATTACTTACGGACCACCCTGAATATATTTGGGGTGATATTCACCAAGACCTAAAACATTATGCTCCCTTTCTTCTACTTAGTTTTTGAGGAAATTCTTAGAGTCTGGGATACCAGTAGCTCCTTCACTACACCAAGCTGTAGTCTCCCAAAAATATATTTGATTGTCTAAGCCTCACTAGATCTTTCCAATAGTTAGATCTCTTTTTTTCGGCCTTGCCTATTTCTCTTAATATTACATTGAAGTTGATACCGCAAAAGGGATCCGACCACCAAAAGGGTGTTTCATCCCCTCTCTTTGCTAGTTCATGTGTTATAATCATAATAATAATAACTTTATTAATAGCATATAGCCAAAACCAATTACAAATTCTATTGCCATATATGTATCAAGATTTACATGACTAAATATCTATCTTAATCATTAATCACAGATTGTATTGACATTTTTTAAACTCTTCCACAGGAACAAAATAAACAAAACAAAATAACAAATATCTACAGTTTTCAGAAAAGTATTAATTAATTAAATATTTACTTTTTCCTTACAATATAGAGAACATTTCTTTTTAATTAAAAACTTTAATAGTTCTGTAACTTTTTATGATTTGGGGCAAACTGTTGAATTAGGTATCTAAGACCACTATGGAAAACGTCATTTTGGCAATGAGATGTATTTACAGAAGGAACATAAAAGCCCTGTCTTGTGCGAGGAGCATACTTGTGGACATCTGTATTGTATCTTATATGTCTTAATAAATGTTCAGCACATTCATTCATTTCCTACTATGCCAGTGTATGCTGGAGGGGACGATGTTATTGTCGTCTAGCTCATAGAGTTTCTCAAGGTTATCCGTAATCCCATAATATTTTAGAACTTATTACGCTAAAACTTAGTGTTTAAAGGGCTGCTTTACTATCCGACATGACAATATATCTTTTATCAATATTGAACTTGGTACACTTTCGTCGGCGTGAATTTTTTGCTTTTGAGACTTCTGTGTATCATTGGATGGCATTTTTTCCTAATCTGGTTATGAAGTTTGGATCCAATTCCTTCTTGTTTCTTAATTCCGTATCGAATTTCTTTTCCATCATGCCATCCTGAAGCATGTTCGAGGTTTTCTGATTTCTAAGAAGCGAGGAGGTGTTTTTTTTGTATTGCCTCTCTGCTTAGTGTGTATCTTGTTCTTTTTGCAACACCACCATATATAGTGGTGGTACAAAGATTCAGTTTAAGTGCAGCCTGGGCTGTTGAGCACAACCCAATCGAATGAATGACAAATATATAGTGGTGTGAAGTTGAGATTAACTTCCATAACCACCCTTGGGCATGTTTGCATTGCTTCTATAATGCATATTTTAAAAGTGATGATTGGTCTCAATATGGCAGTGTACATCCAGCTCAGGATATTTGGGCTATAAGTCCAATTTTTTTCTATACACCATTTGAGCCATTTCTGTTTTGTATATAATCTCCTTTTCGTGTTTGTTCCACAAGAGTTTACTGTCTAGAGCCAGAAATATATTTTTGATTTTATGTCTTCACTAAACCTCGCTCTTATCAAGGTTCAGTTTTCTTTTGTTAGTGAAGCCTATTAAAATGGTTTTGGAGGGGTTGATATTAAGTCCCACTTGTCTATACCAGCTATTTGTATAGTTATATTTTATACTGGACCTTCAAAAATTTAGTAAAAACATTTTTTTTAAATATTTGTGTTGCATTCTCACAAAAAAATATAACAAACATTCACCATTTTATCTATTCTATTTCTGACGTAAATCCAATTCAAATGAGTATTTTTTTTAATGTCTAGATAACTTAAATTTCAAAAAAATTTCGTATTTTCGAGGAATTCAATACATCTATAAGTTTTCAAGAATTCATCATTATGATCAATAGAAAGCACAAATAATTTACATTTCTTTAAAATTAAGTGGTATAGTAAGGAAGAAGACAGGACAGGACAGGACTATCCCATCATATCTCTCACTTTTCGTCACTTTGAAAAATTTTAGTTTTCAATGAGGATTACATTTTTATATTCTTGTTTTCCAGAACGTTTTTCCTGGAATGATTTAAAAAAGATCCGCTAGGGGCAGCACCAGTGTGGGGAAGATATGTTTTGAATTCTGTAATGACAACAAGGTCAAACGTACGTCCTAGTATTTATGAAAATAAATAAATATAAAAAATTATGAATGAAATTCGTATCATTTGTAAAACCGTAAGTTGACAGAAAAAAGTGTTTGGAAATGATTCGTTTATCGCGAAGAACCGATTTAACTGTTGAATAAATAAAAAATCATAATGATTTGACAAAACATTGACAAAACATTTTATTAATTTGCACATTCTGTTTGTACAAGTCCATAGCCTCTCATCACTTTTTAGGACCTTTTGAATACAATATTGATAGTAATTAATAATCAATAACTAATTTTCTCGCCCACTCAAAATTACATAATTACATTGCAATAAACAATTATTACGCAGGTCGTCTTACCAATGACCTTTTTGGGGCTGGGAGCCAAATTACATATTAGTCGCAGGCATCTTAAATTGATAACTAATCTACTACCCGGCAGGAGCCAAATTACCAACACATCCTTTCATGTCTATTCTACAACATAAACAGATTTTTTCTTCTTCGTACTGTTGAATGGCTTTTGATTACATGTGTGTTAATGTTGTTTTCAACGATAATAATGATTTTATCGTCAAAGGTATTAAGAAAATAAAATGAAACAGTATACAAATAGAACTATTGCCAGAAAACAAACTGTAAAGATTGATGTTCATACAAAATAGCAAAGTATAATAAATTGCATAATACTATTCTTTTGTTAATAATTATATTTAATGTTTCTTACATTAAAGCACAGAAAGGAGTAAGAGGGAAAAATACCATTCATTCAGGTAATTATAAAAACAATTGGGTTTAATTTTTAGCTGGACCTATTAGCATTGTTTACAAAATACCACACGCCAGAGATTGTCGACTGTTCGTGGAAGGTTCTATTATAATAATCACCCCAGCACAAAAGTATACAAATGTCAGTTCTGATTATACTTTTTGAAATTCTGAGGACTTCTATCATATACGAATCAATAATTTTTTAAGTTCTGCTTCGAATATTTGCTGCAAGAATATCTAAAGTCAAGAAAACATTGTTGTATTCTGTGTAAAAATTTTTATTTAAAATTGCAAAGCGCTTTTGGCTATTAAGCCATCTTCAGTGCTATACCTGCAAGCAAGTAATAATGGTTGGAAAATTTTACAAAAGAAATTAGTAAAGAATTACTTACTCGTCAGATATGATACAAGAAACCTAATTAAATGTCGACAACACATTAACGTCACAATGATAAAATTACATTAATTTTAAGATAATCCCCTGATTGGGGATGTTCAAAATATGAAGACAGTTTAACCCCAATCAGGGAATTATTTTAAATTTTAAATCCAATGTAATTTTATCATTGTGACGTTAATGTGTTGTCGACATTTAATTAGGTTTCTTGTATCATATCTGACGAGTAAGTAATTCTTTACTAATTTCTATTTTTAAATTTTCCAACTATTATTACTTGTAGGTATAGCACTGAAGATGGCTTAATAGCCGAAAGCGCTTTGCAATTTTAAATAAAAATTTTTACACGGAATACAACAATGTTTTCTTGACTTTCTAGTCATGTGTACTCAGCTATAAAGATATTCACCAGAATATCTAAAATATTGTAAACCAGAGTGTTATTTTTTGGTGAATTTCTACAATATAAGTTATTCTGTTAGCCTGATCCATTATGAAGTGAGTTTCTTTCTTCTAGTGTTGGTTTAATCTTTAACATGAAACTTGAAGACCACATCAATCGACCTGGAACAACATGAGTCAGTTTTATTTCAGCTTTTGTCACACGTTTTACTTAATCCCAAGAGCTTATAAAACTATCAAATCTGGTATTCGTTTGTCTTTTCTATAGTTATTATTACCTTGAGTAGTTGTTATCATCCTAATAAAAGGCAATTATACTTCTTTTGATAAATCCTAATTAAAGTTATACTTTATTTAACTAATACTCTCAACTTCAACTTTTTTAATGATTCTTATTAGATAACTTCTTAGGAGAACCAATTAATGAGAGTTTACTGTCTCATCTCTTGTTTACAGAATTTATTCTTAAAAATTGAACGCTTGGGTGGACAAATTGATTTCATGATACTGGTTGAACCGGACAAAATAATAATTAAAAACAGGCCCTGTTTTTTTCTCTCCACTTTTGAATTCGCGTGTAGTGCGTGAATACATATACACGTGGGGACAAGGTTAATGACCTCCTCAATACTGAACAGCTTAGGATAGGACAGGCACGGGCATAGGCACCCCAAACTCAAAACATAGGCGTATCCAGAAACATTTTGTATTTTGTAAGATTGATAATTTTGTATTTACCATTATCTAAATACCACGCTGTATCTGTTAAAAAATGATTCCAAATCGATTATTGAACAGAAAATTACCAATGGAAATTGACAAAAAAACAGGCTGAGCTTTCCAATTTTGTGATTATGGGGTGTGACCAATACACTCATTTAATTCACCGGTCAACGAAAAAAAAATTTTTTCTTGGATGTCTGTTCTCATGCTTAAATTCTGATTGAAAAACACTTAAATATTCCTATGTAGTTCGTAAAGTTTGCTTTGAACTGAATTACAACGATAAGTATAATTTAATTCAATAGAGTACATGCATATTTCATATTTTGCTTAGATGTTAATCTGTAATAGTAAAGTTGATATCAAAAATAACTAATAATAGGAAATAAACCAATTTCCATTGGAAATTACTTCCAAATTTTAAAATAAAATTCAAATTTCAATGCACTTTCCGACCACCACCCGAGTATTTCCGAACGCTACCGATGATACGTGTGATGTCATACAATTTGTTTACTTTTGTCAATTTGGCCGGTATTGCATTAGGTTCTATGTAGTTTTGTGTTTATATTGTATTTTAGTTAACTATTAATTGCTTCATCCACGTAAAAATATCATTCATATGTATGTTTGAGACCATAACGTGTTTGTGTGTGCTTTTTTTATTTCTAAAAGTCAAAATAAAGTGGAAAGTGGACATAAATATTCGATATTTCCGAGGATATTTTAAAACTTTCAGAAGAAAATATTTTATTTACTAGATCAGTGTTCAGTGACGATTCTTTCATATTTTGTGAGTAAAGGTTTTGTAAAAGCACAAACTGATAACTTGCCCAAAGTAGACTCATTTATGCTGCTTGAATTTATGAAGTCAAATAGCTGCTTTAATGCAGAGGATATAAGAGGAGTAAAAGCATTATCGTAAGTACGATTTAAACTATGTATTATATATAATATATACCAACCATATTTCAATGTGTGGTCGTAAGAAAATAATGTTTTTATGGTTGATTCCTAGACATATAGGTACATAACCTCAAAATATTTAAGAATAAAAATTACCAGCATAGAAGTAGGTACTTACATTAAAATGGTCTTCACTAACAAAAGTAGTATTTGTCGAAATATCGTCTTTGTTTCGATGCATAGCTTGCAACCATAATACCCTTTTCTTAAGTGTATTTTTGCTTGCGCCACCAGGTAAAGTAACAAATATTTTGTCTGGAGTTTCAATAGACGTTGATTTACACTCTGGAACGATGCAATACCTGGAATACAAAGTTTTGTTCGGCTTTATCCATTTTTAAAGCTTTCAGAAACAAATTAGGTGACAAGATCTCAGAGCGTGATACACGAATAGGAACGTAAACAAATGACGTCACTCCATGGGGCAGCCATCTTTATGACGTAAAGCGCGTTTTGGCGGACTTTCAAATTTTATGATTTTTGAAGACGTTTCAAAAGTAAAGTTCATATTTTTCTGGATAAATAGGCATGCAAGGTGTTAGCAGACCTGATAAAGCGTCAATTCCCACCAATAGCAAAATGTATGCTTGTACCCTATTCAATAGGAAGAATATTAACTTGTAGACATTAATTTCTTGTTATTTTACATCTAAATGTTATTGTTCATCACAAATCTTCAATAAAAAAGACTCTTGTATCCGAAAAAATGTTTTCTAATTATAATTTACAGTGGAAGTGTGGAAAAAATATAAAAATCAGTAATTTCAGTCGAAAAAGTGAAAAATCGCTCTAGTTTCTACAAAAGCAAATTTCAATCGAAAAAAAAATGTATCCTTATTTTTGTCGTAGGAGAAACCAAAATTTAACATGTAGCAGCCAGACCCAAAAATAGTGTTGACCTGTGTTATAATTCAAATTTTGTTTGATTTTCTTCAATTATTATCCTATCCGTTTTTTTTTGAAAATTTTCGATAGACGGATCCAAATAATAAATTTCTTTTCGTTTTTAAAAAACCAAATTTGTGGAGTTTTATATAAAAACCTTGTAAATATACAGGGTGGGGCAAACTTCTGACATCGGAGGATTACATCGTTGTGGTGATAGATAGAACTTTATAGTTTTGTGTGAGCTAATACAGTTACTGAGAGCACATTTTGAAAATACTTTCGATTCTACAGGGTGTTCCAAAACCACGTAGCAGCACAAACTTACATTTTTTTAAATGGAACGTACTATATTTTGTTCAAGAATCGAAAAGATCTCACCGAGAGCGTTACAAAAATATAGCACTCTAATATATTATAAGGGTGTTTTACAAAGATATGGCCAATTATTAGCAAAATAGACCTCCTCTTTAACACTCTGCAGAACAGTAAATTAAAATAAATCAACAGGTCTTTGTATTCAAATGTCATACACACATCATTGGCTATGCTCAGTATTAATTACTTTTTTTATCGGTGGCTTCTTTAATACAGGGTGAAACAAAACGCAAATCAAGCAATATCTCAAAATTTTTAAATGAATCACCCTATAAGTCTTTTTACAATTTGTTAGTACAATTAATAAACTTTCAAACGATGTAGTAAACTTAGGGCATTAGTTAATGGAAAATCGTATATATTTTATGATAATGGTCAAAAACAAGTATTTTACATAAACAAATTAAATGGTATTAAATTTTTACCTCTTGTAAATTTTAACATTTCTAAGGCATATATTTTAATCGTAATTTTGGATGCATCTACAATATCTAATCAATGAAATGAAGTTTGCTAATACCGTAGGTACCTACCTGGAATTACCAAAAATTTTATATTTATTCATGTTTCACGTTCAAGAATTGTTATTATAGGCTTGTTTAAGAATGGGCGAAACATAATCAAGCCATATTTTTGATTATATCAAATGGGCTACTATCAAAATAGTATCTACTAATAGATGTCAAAGAAATATTGCTGTATTATTCGTTTGTGTTTAGGAAGTTGATTCAAACACAATAGTTAACTTGTGGTTCCAACAAGATGGAGCATCTGTGTACCAGAAATTTTACCGACAGGTGGATAGGAAGTGGTGGACCAATTTCGTGGCCTCCTCGATCTCCAGATCTCACACCGATGGATTTCTTTTTATTGGGATACATCAAGCAACTTGTGTATCAAACGTAACGCATTTTCCACAATAACTCCAGCTATGTTGGGAAGAGTAAGATCCTCGTTTTTGAAAAGAATTGTATGGAAGTAAATGATCGCCATTTTGAACACTTAGCATAAACTACTATACTTTTTATAGAATGTCAATGTTCATTTATGTAAATGTGAGTGTTCTTATAATGTTGGTTTTCAGAATAAATTGTTAGTTTTTCAAAATTAGAAAAAGTTGGAAAATGAATTACAAGCTTGCATTTTACATAACTAAGATATACTGTTTGTGGTGACTTGAGAATTATTTCGTAAAGACTACAAACTGCTTTTATATTCATCAGTACCTACTATAATGACATTAGTCTACTTACAGTAAACAAAAATATTTCTTCCAACATAATTCCTTTTTTCCTTCCTCTAATGGTAAGAGTAGAAGTCAAAGATATTTTAGATGCATCCAAAATTACGATTAGAATTTATGCTTAGAATTGTTAAAATTCACAAGATGTTGCATGTAAAAATTTAATACCATTTAATTTGTTTATGTAAAATACTTGTTTTTGACCATTATCATAAAATATCTACGATTTTCCATTAACTAATGCCCTAAGTTTACTACATCGTTTGAAAGTTTATTAATTGTACTAACAAATTGTAAAAAGACTTATAGGGTGATTCATTTAAAAAAATTGAGATATTGCTTGATTTGCGTTTTGTTTCACCCTGTATTAAAGAAGCCACATATGAAAAAAGTAATTAATACTAAGCACAGCCAATGATGTGTGTATGACATTTGAACACAAAGACCTGTTGATTTATTTTAATTTACTGTTCTGCAGAGTGTTAAAGAGGAGGTCTTTTTTGCTAATAATTGGTCATATCTTTGTAAAACACCCTTTTAATATATTAGAGTGCTATATTTTTGTAACGCTCTCGGTGAGATCTTTTCGATTCTTGAACAAAATATAGTACGTTCCATTTAAAAAAATGTAAGTTTGTGCTGCTACGTGGTTTTGGAACACCCTGTAGAATCGAAAGTATTTTCAAAATGTGCTCTCAGTAACTGTATAAGCTCACACAAAACTATAAAGTTCTGTCTATCACCACAACGATGTAATCCTCCGATGTCAGAAGTTTGCCCCACCCTGTATATATTCAATGCCAGCAGCAAAGTTTATGTTTCAAATTTTTTTTCACAAATGCTTCCCACAGATTCACCCATAACTACTACATTTGTTGGTTTGTGACAGGTTTACACAGGAGCACCCGCACCAGACTTGACAACCCATATTACGTAAACTTACCGGTAAAAAAACTAAACGGCTAAGTTGCATTTTCACTAATTTAAAAAAACGTTATAATAGAATGCCACTCCATGAATAAGTTACATATAGAGATTGTAGTGAGATATATTCACTCGTTAATCCAGGAATTGAAAGAAGACTCAATTTCCGTCCTAATCGTTATGATATCAAACCAATTGAAATATTATGTAATCCAATTTTAATGTAAGTGGACAGTAATTACATTATTGCTTGGTATGTGATTAAAAAGTTGTATAAATCATCAGGAATTACAGACCTGTATATAAAAAATAGTTGATGATTTGCAGCTGAACATTCATATAGATTTTCAAAACATGATTAAAAATTCAAATTCTGCAACTCTAATAGAAATGAGCCAAGCAAGCCTTTCGATAGCATTTCGATATCCTAATCTGTCGCACCTGCATAGACCATATTGTTCTGGAGAGCACATGTCATATTCTATTTAGTTTTCATTGGTTACTGGTGAAAAACGGGTTCGACTTTCGGTTCGGTTACACTTTAATTCGTTTTTAAAATGATCGGAAATGCCATCGTTCTGTGGTGTTGTTGTAAGTGAATGGCTCTTATGCTTAGCAGGAATCTGGCAGAGAAAAATCAGAGCTGTAATCCAGAACTCCTGAGCTGGATGTACACTGCCATAGTGAGACCAATTATCACTTATGTAGCCATCACGTGGAGTGGTAGAACTAGCCTATTGATGACGAGAAAAAGACTCTCCAAAGTTGAAATACTAGCCTGTATATGTATTACAGAAGTGATGAAAGCAAAGAAATTTGTTACGGAATTAAGCAACAAGAAGAAATGGGATTCAAAAACCATTACCAGACTTAGAAAGGATGCCATTCGATGGTACACAGACGGCTCAAAAGCAATAGAAGGAACTGGGATAGGATTGTACTGGTCAGTAACCAAGCACTCTAAATGTTGAGAAAACCCCCAAGTATCTTGAAAGCGGATATTCTGGCCATAAGAAAGTGTGCCCTGTTCAAGATTGACAAAGGATGTAGAAGGCAAAGGATTATTATACTGTCGGATAGTCAATCACTGAGCTCTTTGATAATCAGTTCTAAATTGGTTAGGAAAACTTAATAAACTAGGAGAGGACAATAAAGTCACTTCACTGTGGATTCCAGGGCATACTTGAATAGAAGAAAATTAAATAGCGGATGAACTAATGAACTAGCAATGAACCCACTCTTCTGGGGACTAGAAGCAAAGCTGAAAAAAAGAGATCTGCCATTGAAAGATCTTAAGCAATCAAGAATTCTAAAGCCCGTTGAGATCTAATGAACGTACAAGTCAAAGTAAAACTGCGCTAAGAGTTACAGGAATCCTAACGGGACATTGTCGCCTGAATGGGCACCTGAAAAAGCTCAAAATTGTGAAGAAAGAAGAATGTAGATTATGTTGCATGGAAGAACAAACATCCATCCACATACTTGCACAGCATTTCAGAATCGTAGGGCACAACACATTGGAGATTATTGGATAGAAAAGGGACATTTACCCAAGTTAAAGCCTGCAGATATCCTAAAATTCCTTCGGGAAATTGGAATAAAGCAGCCACTAGTCTTCGAGACTTTCCTCAGTAACTAAGTAGAAGTAATGGAAAACAATAGATCTTTTAGATCTCTGTGAATTTCACCCCATTATTCATACATACAAACAGTGTTGTTAAGTGTGGAATGTAGGGAGAAAGAGGACAGTTATCTTATTCCCGATTTCCGGCTTTTTTACCAAAGCGAGGTTATACAAAGTTTGACAACCAACTGAAATCTCTACAAGCTATATTTTTCTAAAATACTTCACAGCACAAGTGAAAACACGCAAGGTTCAACTTGACCTAATCGGTTGCCCTCCAGAACAATATGGTCGGTCTGCTATAGGTCAAAAAGATGATTTTTAATTTTCTTTTCTGTGAAAAATGGATTCACTGATGAAATTAAGGAGGAGTTTTGAATATTATGTATTTGTACCGATAACTTCCTTATCTATTGCAGAAATAGTTCTGAGAGCATATAACATTCTGATTTGTCAGTGAAATATAGAAAATATAAGTATAAAATGGTACATCCGTTAAAGTATATTTATCATTTATAGTACTTGTCGTATTTCTGGCGACTTTTATTGTGAAAAAGACTTGGTATACACAACCAAACTTATATGGAATCACTCAGTATTTGTGACTAAAATATTTTGTAGGTAAAAAACTGGGTATGCTAGTCGAAGTTAAGGTTTTTTGTTGTTAATAAGCATGATAACAAGAAATAAACGACTGCACATTAATTATAATCTTTCAAATTTTTTGTTCAGTAGTAAAATCACATTACTCCTGTAATTTTATTTCGGTCCAAAGAAGATAATAATGCCTTATGTTGGACTAACAGATGTGCAGAGGGGAAAAATTGTTGCTCTCATTGAACAAGGAATGCCACAAAGACACGTAGCAGAGGTAGTAGGCGTTCTCAGGGTATTGTATCAAAAACGAATGTAAGGTATTTGGAACTTGGAACTCTCAAAAATAGGCCTAGAAAAAGTCGTCAAAGAGTTACAACTGAACAACAGGACCGATTTGTGTGCCAAATTGCTGGAAGAAATCCAAATGTTTCTCATCCAGAGCTGAAAGGACAACTTCTAGAAGCTACAGGTGTAAATGTTTCAGTTGAAACTATATGAAGAAGACTTTGTGCTCTAGGGTTGTACAGCAGGAGACAGTTACGGGTTCCAGAGTTATCCATCTTTTTTCAGATGAGACTAGAATTGGTCTTAGATCAGATGATCGTCGAATTCGGGTTCTCAGAGCTCCAGGAAGACAAGCTAGACTTTAGACTGCCAGATCTATCCCAAAATATGAAGGAAAAACAGTTATATTTTGGGGAGGTATTATTATAAGAGAAACAAAAACTCCTTTGCCGCCTCTCCAACAAACTTTAACCGGACGAAGGTATGTTGATTTGGTGTTAGAACCGGTAGTTAGGCTTTGGCGAGGTGCAGTTGGGGATAATTTTATCTTCATGCAAGATAATGCTCCTCCCCATACTAGCAGAGTGGCTCGAGACTTTCTTGAAACGGAATGTGTCACCATTTTGGACTGGCCTGCATGTTCACCGGACTTAAATCCAATTGAAAGCTTGTGTGACCAGCTTAAAAGAAGAAATAGAGCTCGTCGGAACTCTCCAAAAAATATCGCATAGCTCATTCAAGCAGCATTAGGAGAATGGGAAAACATACCACAAGAAAATGTTGACAATTCAATCAGAAGCATTCCAGCGCGAATTGAAGATTGCATAAGGGCTAGAGGTGGCAATACGGACTATTATAATTAATAATTTCCTATTTTTTTCTTGTTTTTTACTAGTTAATTCAAATCTAATTAATTTTCAGAAACCAAAAAAGAAACCATTAGGTTTGTTTTGTAAATAATAATTAATTCTTTAATCCGTATGTGAATTTTTTTTTATTAAAATATTGGAAAAAGAATAAATTTTATTTCTAAATATATTATTTTCATATATTCCATACATAATACAAAATATTAGGTGATTCCATATAAGTTTGGTTGTGAGTATATATAAACCTCTAAACATTCTTCGGCTTGATAATGTATCTCCGATAAATGATAGTAGAAAAGTATTGGCAACGTTGTAAACAACGAGTTTTTTTCCTTTTTCGTCTTCTACGTCGATCTGTGCAGGTTTGTTATCTTTTAAAAGATCGAAACAATATAATCGGTTGTAGTTGTGAAATTAAAATCGAACCTGTCCTGCTCACTCACCAAACTCGAAACGGCAAAGTTAAAGCCCTTGCGAATATAGAGAAGGCGAACAAGCGAGAGGATGGTTAATGCGTTACAGAAGCGAAAAGCATTATGAGCCAAACAAAATAATATATACATCGAGAGCTTCCTTCCTGTGAACTCTGCGTAGTTTACAGGACGATCAATAAAACAAAAACGATTAGTTTTTTTCAAAAATATTTTTAACGTGGCTTGATTTAGCTACTTCAGTCTTCTAGTAGGTACGTTAGTTGAATGAATATTTAATGTTTTATGTATTTTATTGCGTACGATAAGTACGCTACTGATTCGGTCCTTTTTTTATGAATAAAACTTGGCAATAACCGGAAATAATTAACTTTTTGTTAAGTTTTAACTTTTCGTTTCACGATTCCCGCATTGCCATCACAATCTTAATAACATCCTTATCATCGAATTTAACCTTTTTTCGATAAAAGTTTTACCAAACAAGCATATTGTTTTATGTTTACGATTACATTATCAGCGTTGTATGAAACTGGCGAAGTTGTTTCAACAAAAAGTTCGAGAAGGAAATTAACGAAAACAATAATAAAAACCATCCACTAATTAACGACACTACGTTTTTTTTATCAACAGATAAAGAGTACAAAAGTATGTGTTTTTAATGAAAAACTTTCGGAGAGTTTTATCAAAGGTAATAACAAGACCTTGATATTATATAGTCGACTATTTTTATTGCATCTACATTTCAAGTGTGTGTTTTAAAATTAACTAGCGGACCCGTCTTGTCTTACTTTATTATAGAAATATCTCATTGTTACTTATTTTGAGTGGAAAAATCAGATTGTTACGACGATATACACAGGGAGGAGTAGCATCCCCATTAATGTGGAGTCTGACGGTTGACCAGCTCCTGTGTGGTTTGGCGGATCTCGAAATATCCTGCCAAGGATATGCCAACGATATTGTCATAACAGCCAAGAGGAAATTCGAAACACCCACAGATATTGTACAAAAGGGTCTGAATTATACAAATAGCTGGTGTAGGCAGGGGGGACTTAGCATCAACCCCGACTAAAGATATCTTAATAGCCTTTACTAAGAAAAGAAAACTCAACCTCAAAACCATACAACTTGATGGGAACGAGATTGAATGGAGAAAAGAAGTCAAGCATTTAAGTTTGACTCCAGACAGTAAACTCCTGTGGAACAAACACGAAAAGAAGATCACATACAAGGCAAAAATGGTGTGCCGGAAGTGGAGCCATTGCGTGGAGTAGTAGAGCTAGCCTATTGACGACGACCAGCCTCTTCCAAATTCAACTGGGATAGGAATGTTCGGGCCAGGAACCAAACACTCTGGAAGCTTGGGAAAAACCCCAAGTATATTTCAAGCGGAAATCCACGCCATAAGAAAGTGCGCCCAGTTCAATATTTAAAAAGGATACAGAAGACAAATGATTATCATATTGTCGGATAGTCAAGCAGCCATTAAGGCACTGAGCTCTTGTGTAATCAGTTCCAAAATGGTGTGGGAATGCCTAGACAAACTCAATGAACTAGGCGTGAACAATATAGTCACCTTACTATGGATTCCAGGACACACTGGAATAGAAGGAAATTAAATAGCAGATGAACTAGCAAAGAAAGGGACTGGAATACCTTTCTGGGGGCCTGAACCCTTTTGCGGAATCAGTCCCAATGTAATATTGGAAGACATAGGTAAAGCCGAGAATAAGAGAAGATCTGACCATTGGAAAGATCTAGTATGGCTTATACAATCAAAGATTCTTCTGGGTGACTACAATCTGTTGAGATCAAATGAATGTATAAGTCAAAGTAAAACTGCGTTAAAAGTTTTAACAGGGATCCTAACGGGACATTGTCGCCTGAATGGGCACCTGAAAAAGCTCAAAATAGTGGAGGAAGAAGAATGTAGACTTTGTGGCATGGAAGAAGAAACCGCATACTTCCAACTGCACAGCACTTCAGAATCTTAGAGCACAGCACCTGGGAGATTACTGGATAGAGGAGGAACATTTACCTGAGCTGAAGCCTGCAGATATCCTAAAATTTCTCCGGGAAATAGGACTAAAGGAGCTACTAGTTTCTATATACCATTAAACTCACACTAAAACAATAGAGATGCCTTTTTGTTTGTGTTGAAAGGTAATTTGTTTGTTGTTTGTTGCGACTTTTCGTAAGTTCGCTTCAGTAAGTTACAGTAAAAGATATGGCAATTTCTCGCTGTTTTGAGATGAGGAATGGTTAAGACACTGTCACTGTATGTCGGATCTCCCTTTCGATTTTTGATTTTTGAAAATTCGTTTTGTTTAAATTACAATTGAAAATACCAGAATTAAATTCCCGTTCATTGACTGAATTATTTATGTTTAAGGATTAAGTGGAAATAAACAGAAAGAAATGAAAAGAAAGAGGGAGTTAGTGAACTTGAAAAATTATGACAATGACTTTTACTAGGTAGTAGAGGGCAGAGGGGTCCAAAGTTTTGTGGCACCATATTTTAA
This sequence comes from Galerucella tenella, assembly GCA_910591685.1. Classification (NCBI taxonomy): domain Eukaryota; kingdom Metazoa; phylum Arthropoda; class Insecta; order Coleoptera; family Chrysomelidae; genus Galerucella; species Galerucella tenella. The sequence goes on along the minus strand of CAJUYH010004786.1, from coordinate 5,281 downwards.
ATTTTTTGTATCGTTAACATGCTTAGTCGTTCATTGTTTCCTAACTAGACGTTTGTGATTGGTTAAATATCTAAATTTGACAAACAAGCAAGCGCTTTCTAAGTATTTCCTTTTTAAAAAACCAAAATCGAATATATCTGTCCTCTAAAATTTTGCTATTTTCTATACAAGAAAAAATAAATTAAATACCGGAGTGAATAAATCACATTTCACCTCGTCTGGTAAGAATAACCTACTTGATATATGACGTTGGCCTAAACATTTAATCAAGATTCATTTTCCGTAAAGCTACAGCAGCAGTATATAATAAGTGACCTACAAGAATTAATCTTCTCATAAAATCTACACAATACCTTTCTATATATGACCTTGTTTCTTGCCAAAAGTCAACTAAAATGATTAGAAGCAACGCAATGTTCGCCGTGCGGGAAATTCACTTGAAACGCGATCGTTTTCACTGATATTTTAGGAATACAATTTCGGTGTGGTTGATCGATTAATTGAATACTACAAATTGTTTAATATTCATCAATTATTCAAGAATGTATTCTGGTCTATATTGCTGTGCTATTTAATCTTTTTGCAATGTAACTTAACATCGCATGTTTTGCCAAACAAACACTAAATACCCGGACAGCAAGAAGAGCTTTAGACTTCATAATGTACCAGGATTGGTTCATTCAAAGGCTTTTATACATCCTTCGAAGAATGTCTCCAAACAAATGTTACACTATAGCAGGCATGACCTACGTTGTCTAACAGGCCTTTTGACAGGCCAGTGTCATCTGAATCATCATATGCTAAAACTTGGACTGTCGGAAGATCCAACTTGCCGTCTTTATCTGGAAGATGATGAAACAGCAGAGCATATAATTTCTGCCTGCCCCGCCGCGGTTCGAATCAGGTATCTGATGTTTGGCAGGGTATCTCTCTCGCCCTCGTACCGGAAATATCATTCACCAAATAAACTAATCGGTTTTGTTAAGAAGCTGAATTTGTTTGGTAAAATCTGAATAGGTGTGAGCCACAACAGACTCTTGTCAGTCGCAGTGGAGGGCCTTATAGACCCACTCACCACAAACATAACCTAACCTACAGTTTGTTCAGCCATCCTTTGCCGTTACGTCATAATGGGTAACATTCTGCTGTTTTACGTATGTCTTTTATTACTTGAATGTTATTTTACACTTAACCTCAAAATTATAATCAATGACATATGTTAAGAATTGTTTTCAACATATGACAACTGAACTGTCAAAAGTAACAGATAAAATTTAGGTCCACCTTAGATAATAAATACGTTAATGACGTCATAATTCCGTCTCATCCATTTCATGAATGAGAAAGCAAGCTGGACAATGTATGACGTAACGGGAAAGGATGGCTGAACAAACTATACCATCACATGATTACGAAATAGTCGTTTCTCCGGTTTTTAAATTGAATTATTTGTAAATTCAAAGAAAAGTGTCCAAAAGCTCCTCAAACAATGATACTTTCCATTCTTTAAAACGTTGATACATTTTGAATGCTTCATATTGTTCCTCTACTTGATATTTTTGATAACATGGATATATTTATGTTTTGTGGTAAATATTCACTGAAACCGAAAATATCTATTATGTCTTCTTCCACTACTCAATTCCAGTGGAAAGTCTTGAAAACTAGTAGTTTCTTGAAGGAGTTTTAGGATGACCATTTGTTTAAGACTTCCCATTCTATCTAGTAGTCTCCTAGGTGTTTCACCCTGGGATACAATGTCACAAGTATGGTAGTTTCAGTTTCTCCTCAAATTCTAAAAAATCTTGTACATCCTTCTCCAATAGTTTATGCTTTTTGAGGTGCCCGTTAAAGCGACAGTGTTTAAGTGCTCTCTTCAATTTTTTTGAAGATTTTTTGAATTTAAGTTCAAATTTTAGACAAACTTTCGACTAAGTTTATTCAAAATTTATTTTGGTTACGCCGCTGTGTATGGCCAAAACACCGAATTGCATTTTAAACAATGCACCGAAACGCAGTTTATTCAGGTTTTCGGTTAAAAATAACCGACTCAAGAGAAATTATGTTGGCTAAGGTTAAGGTGTGTATTTGAACTTGGACCAGTTCTAGAAATAAATATGTGAAGCTACCAGGAGGAAATTACCAACAAACGAATCTATATTTATATTTTATTGCCACTATTTACCTTTAAAATTTTTGTATTGGTATTTTTTTTAATATGCAAGAAATATTTAAATTACTTTTGGTAATGGGGTGTTAAACTTGGATATTCTATTAAAATATATTAGTACTTTGCAGAATAGTTATTTATGATATAAGTGTTAAAAGTACATTTTTAAGGCACGCATGTGAAGGTTTGCAGAATGAGCGAAGCAAATTCTGCAATTCACATGAGTGCCTTAAAAGGTAGTTTTAACACGTATATCATACAATATTTTTTCTACAAACGTTCAAAAAATGCAATAATACAGTTTGAATTAAATTTTAAAAACCTTTATTAATACATCCAAAGGAGATAATTTTAAATTATTTAAATTTAAATTCCATTTTTTCTGCGCATCCTCCTTATCCACGGAAAATGGTAAAACAGCAGTGCAGGAAATTAATTTCCTAAGATTTAAAAAATCGAAATTTTAATATTTCAAACAATACCAACGGCACATAATCCTGAAAATCTGACGCATCGCAATTATAAAACACATAATTGGTTAATTTATTGAATGTGGCAAGGAAAATGAAGCATATGCTGACAATATAGTTATTTTTGCGAAAACTGAAGAAGATCTGAAACACAATAAATATAGAAACACGGAATATTATCTTGAAAGAAAAAGAGATGGTTATGAATAAAAACAAAATAAAAGTTATGGTTATAGGAGAAGGACAAGAAGAAATAGATATAGAAATAGAAGGACAAGTTATAGAATAAGTGACAACTTTTCAATACTTGGGAATAACAATCGATCAACACGGAACACAAGAAGCAGAAATCAATAAAAGAATAGAAAAAGCAATGAAACTCCACTATACGATGAACAAAACATTCATAAACAATAAAGAAATATCGATCAATACCAATATAAAAATATTTAAGGCAATATATAGGTCAATATTGACTTATGTATGTGAAATTTGGGTACTAAACCAAACACAGAAAAGCAGAATACAGGCAGTTGAAATGAAATACTTAAGAAGAGTCCGAGGCGTTACAAAAAAAGACAAAATTAGGAATGCAGATATAAAAAGTCATCTAAAAATAGAATCCATCCTAGAATTTATAGAATACAGACAACTGGGATGGTGGTGGCATTTACAAAGGATGGAAAACACAAGGCAGACTAAAAGAATATGGAAAGCAAAATTATTAAAAATAAAAGAAAAGGAAGACCAAGACAAATATGGAATAAAACTATTTCAGAAATATTAAAAAATGGAGTGAAAACATGGACAGAAGCAAAGGCGGAAAACCGAAAAAATTGGAAAAGCTATATAAGCATTTAGTTTAGTTAGAGAAACATACCTTGACACCAAGTATTTGGTATGTTGTCAGAACCAAACATGAGCCCCGGAAAATAAGGTCATCGCAAGCAGGCAATCAAGAGCCAATGTTAACGATTGTCCATTAGTAATTGTTAAATATAATCGAAATAATATGACCGAGTAATTTCATCAACATACATCATTTTATTCATTTTGTATCAATGTTGTCAATGCGAGGATGATTATCCGATTTTTAGACAATTTCACTAATTTGGATCCAATAGTTTTTAGAATATTTTGTAGAAGGGATATATAAAATGGCTATTATTTTCCATATTGACTGGGGTCGAAGACTTTATTTAGATAAAAAAAGTGTCCTTTTGGTAATTTTCATTTTTGCATCGGCAACACTGGACTATAACCAGTTCATATTTTGTTGCTTTCCATAGAAACTTGACCCTTCTTTTTCATGACATTAATACAGTCATGTAATTTGAAAATATAGACATTTAGGACAAACGGTAGTTTTAGTTTTGGTCCAATATAAATTTTTTTATCAATATTTAAAGTTACATTTTTAGCAAGTTTGACTTTGTTAACATATATCTTAACAGTTTACATTTATGGTATCGATAATTGGTTATCGATTCAAAATATTGAATTATTACTACAAAAATACAACTACAGCGACATGAACACGCCCACCAGGGATCACGTTTGCTTCTGCCAAATGTCCCGAGTATATATTTATATAAAGAAAATGAAGAAGGTATACAGGATTGAAAAATCGCCGCGTAAATTGAAAAACTGCAACTTTAAGAGTAAGAGTCAGAGTCAGTCAGTTGAATTAAATTTTTAGGTAAGCGACAAAAAAAATAGTTGGCATTGCAAAGAATATTGAGGTGTAAAATTTTTTGTCAAAATCGAGAAGCCAGTGTTCTGCACAATGACTACTTTTTTCCCTCCATACGCAATGTTTTTTGTATTCCATTTTTTTTACTGCCAACCCAAAAATGTTCTAGAAAATTCCATCCTTAATCGAATTTGCCTGTTTTAATGAGACTTCACACATTTTCTTAGAATTTTCAAATTTCTATCAAATCGTTTAATAATCCTTTTTATCACAATTATTAAAATTGTTAATAGTTTCAAATTTCATACGAATAATAATTCAGCTTTCAAAATGTAAAAACGAGTACTGGATTGTCTTTTTTTGCAAGCGATACGGACCTGATTAGTTTTGGTGGTGCCTTCTGCCGTTTTATCCCTACTTCGATCGACACGCAAGTTCGGCTTATGATAGGTTAGTTCCTTTACAAGCTGTCCTAGCCCAACTTAAAGTGCGAGTGGCGCAAACACCGGCAAAAAGCAACAACAGCCAAAGATGAAGCAACCTTGGCCGGGCTGTTGACCGTTGCCAAACGGCGGCCATCCAAAAACAAAAAGGAGTCTCTTCTGAAAGCAATGCACTCGTTCAAGGCCAACTATTTGGTGTTCGCGAACACCGAACGCACGGACAGGGGGGAATGCACGGCATACTACAACGGAAATATAGGGATTACTTCATTTGATGCATTTTTTCAGTAAATGAGACATTATAAGATATTATATTACTTTCTGGGCCACTGCGATCTAATAAGCTGGAAAAATGTATATTTCCAGCATAAATTTGAAAAAAATTATTATCTAAATACTTTGCAGAACCAACTTCGTAGAAAATATAATTGTTATAGAATTCTTGATCGTTGAGCTCACGGAGACCATATAAGGAGATCACACTACATGTATTCCAATTTCTGAT
>CAJUYH010004785.1:0-25718 GCA_910591685.1 Galerucella tenella | reverse complement strand
ATTCTTTGTGAATGTCCGACACTCTCTCAATTTAGGTTTTCCGTATTTGGCGAGTACAGGCTAACACAAGCCAGCATGAGGGAGCTTACTTCCGGCGACGTTATCGCCTACTTCAAACAAGTAGGCTGGATGACGAGCCAGAAGGAAGTCTGAACCTCGGAAGGATGCACAATGGGCCAATTGTGGCCTAAGTGCTGTGGGGGTCACCCACCCTTCAAATTCTTACAGATACAGATACAGAACTCAGGAAATATATGATGTACTTTATAAATGTGAAAATAATAAGTCTCCAGGAGCTGATGGCATCCTTCGAATTTTACAAGAACCTTCCACATAACTGGGTTATATATTTAACTTCTTTGTTCAACTCAATCTTTAATTCCTCAATAATTCCCAATTCGTGGTCTAACATTTTATTGTCTGTGTTGCATAAAGGAGGCCCATCTGATACACCTGATAATTATAGAGGTTTTGCTTTGGTGAATTGCTGTACTAACATTTTCACAACTGTTATTCTAAACAGATTATCTTGATGGCTTGATAACTGCGGAGTTATGCCAGAGTGTCAGTCTGGCTTTCGTGCAGGCCGAGGGTGTATCGACAATGTTTTCACTTTGAGCTCTGTTATTAATCTACATATTAGACATAAAAGCCGAAAAGTGTTTGCAATTTTTGTCGATTTCAAAAGAGCTTTTGACTCAGTCCGGCACCATTTATTACGGCTGAAACTATTCAATCTTGGAGTCTCGTCAAAAATTATTGGCTTAATAAGAACACTTTATTCACAAGCCACTGTTCAAATAAAAGGTTCTGACGGCTTGACAAAATTATATGATCTAACTTTAGGTGTTCTACAAGGAGAACCCTTGAGTCCCCTTTTATTTGCTCTGTTTATCGCCGATTTGGAAGACTACTTTTATGCTCAATGAGCTCAAGGTGAAAATATCGATAATAAAAATGATGTTCTAACACTCCTGTATGCTGATGATCTCGTTATCCTGGCTCATTCTGAAATTGATGTTGCAAGGAAACTGAAAATTTTGGAAAAATATACTGGCACCAATCGTTTAACTGTTAATCTTAAGAAAACAAAAATGTTAGGTTTTCTAAAGGTGGATTCCAAAAACCGAACTACAAATTTTATTTTAAGAACGAGATCATAGAATTGAGTAATACATATACATATTATGTAGGTGTAACGTTTCTTCCTCTGGCTTATTTAGTGAAATGTCAACTGCAACTGTAAAAAAAGGTAAACAAATCGTTGGCGCTCTCATTCCTGTGATGTGGTTAAACGTTAAGCGTTATGTTTAAGTGTTTCTGTTTGGGGTCCTCGTTATTTGGATGCACTAGAAAGGGTGCAAATACATTTCCTAAAACGAATCCTTTTAGTAGCGGTTAATACTCCGGACTCTGTTATTCGGATAGAAACAGGAAGAGTTAAATTGTCGTACAATGTTTTTAAAATGAAAATGAATTGGTTACTAAAGATTCTTCAAATGGAAATATTTCGCTATCCCAGACTTTGTTTCGAGCAACAGCTACGTATTATGAATTCCGCTACCACAAAGTATAATTGGGCATCCCAATTCAAACAATTTTTTGTTGACGTTGAATCACTGCAGTTATGGAATCAATTAACTTATGGTTATCTAACAGCACAAAAAAACTACTGGTTTCCAAATATTATACCTTCCTGCACCAATCCGATATTGCTACATCGTCAGCGTACCCTTTCATGGCTCTATATAATGCTTTCACCACAAAACGTGAACCAAGCAATTATTTACTGTTGAATACTCCAATTCAGATCACTCGTACTTTGGCTCAACTCCGTACGGTTAATCAATTTAAAATGAAGTTCACATTAAACGGCATACCCTACTTTAACATGTACTGTTTGTAACCTGGACGAGAAAGAAACTATTTTTCATATTTTGTTTGAGTGTCCGATATATACAGTTATGAAACAAAACATATCCTGTCTGCAAAATTTGGAAACATTAGTAAATGCTCTACAAAATATAAACCTATCTGAGGGAAAAACTATATGCTGCTACCTTTGGAATATTCTCAAATTGAGGTCATTTATACTGGATGAATAATGTATTTATTTTATTTTGTTTTTATTTTTTATTACAAACTGTCTTGTGCACTTGAAAAAAAATTTATTTTTTGTATATTATCACACACTAACCTTGCTGTAAACATTGTTTTCTATAGGCAATAAAGTTATTATTATCTCCAAGAATTTTTATTCACTCTGTGTTTAAAAATAAATGTTTCTTCCAATGAAGTAGATACACTACATTTTTATGCTAATTTGAAATTTTTTTCTATGTAGTTTTTTTGTCCTGAAAAGCTTCTGCACTTTGCTAAATACACCGAACAAACAACATTGTCAAAGCAAAATTTTCAATGACAATAAGGAATTGCTAGCAATTAGGGGAAGATCGCCTATGTTGGCATACTTAACTTTAATGCTCTCTAATCTGCTTATTTGTAATCGAAACATTTGCTGTTTTGTATATAACAGCTATTGATGATAGTCATTTAAATTCTGATTAAGCAACGATATGAAAAATTATTAAACTATCCCATCATAGGAGCATGCCAGGACCTAAGATGGCATACCCCTTAGAAGTTGAATACTCGATTCAAACGTAGTTTTATTTGAGCAAAAAGAAACACAATAACAAACATCCTTATGAGCGTTAAAAAAACAATGTAGCAAAATAAATATTCTCGAATTTCAGCGTAACTGATTCCCATGATGGCATAACCCGCATACACTGTCGCCCATAGGTGACCGCGCAATATGCCATCATAGGCAAAAGTCGGATTTTGAATAATAGCACAAAATACTACAGGCACATAGACTACAGGTACATAGACGTAGTGTAATATAAATATGCATCTGTAGCACCACAGACTAAAGCGTTAGAACAGATACATTCATACTTACAGCCGGTATGTCATTATGTGCACCCTGCCATCATAGGTGACTGTCCCCTAGATCTTTTTAAAAACTCACAATATACAACTATTTAAGATCGACCATTGGGCCAACCATAGAGTAATGGGGCCAACTAAATAATCTTGCTATCATTTCAATAGAATCGGACCAGCTAAAAGAATTAGACACCGAAGATTTAATTAAACACGAAAATCTCAATTCACTCAGCTAAAATATTAATAACAATATACCTACCTATCTAATAGGAAGACTATTATTATTGACCAAGCACCAAAATTATTTTGAGAAGGGCTTTGCCTCGAGCGAAACAAAGTGCGAGGCAAATGTCTTTACCACCGTGGTGTATATACAATTTCTTTCACTACTAGCCAAATTTAGGACAAACATCACAAATAATTGACATTATACACTATTTCAATGCCAACATATTACTACCGTACAAACCGTTTGTACAGGGTGATCAGTTAAGGGTAGTGAGCGGCTATATCTAATAAGATATTGGTCGTATAGATTTAGAAAAAAAAATTCATGTTAAAAGTCGCCAAGAGAAATTGCTGGAAATTATTTTAGAGTTTGTCACACGTCCGCTAGAGGGCGTAACAGCCAACACTAAGTAGAAAAATGGGATTTTTATAGAATTCTGCCTAATGAAAATATATCGATGATATCATTTCCATATTTACTGGATATTCACCTACACCTTTTGACTAAAATGTTTCGTTCTATCTATCAAAATAAAGCGGTTGGGGAAGTTCAATTGTTTTTTTAAACATACCAAGATTTTTCTCGTTTCGCTTGAAAAATTTTAACAAATTTGGGCTCATATGTAAGAGCATAATTTACAGTACAAAACGCTTACTTGGTTTTTACTTTTTGACATCACAAATAATTGACATTATACACTATTTCGATGCTAACATATTACCACCGTACAAACTAACGACAAGTAGATACACTTGCGTAGGAACCTTTGAAAGTTTTGGTATAAATCGTTTGTCTGGCGCCATACTCGCCCGTAATCATAATACAATTACGAGGGACAAACGTGTGGTTAAATACGTGTATGTAGGTACCTACTAATTTACAGTGACCATTATTTGAACCCACATCTTCCATTGCACAGAATGGAAAATTCAAGTAACACTGCGCGCTACCCCTGTACTTAACATTTTCTATATTTAAATTCACCAGAACTCACCCGACGATAGGCGGGGTAAGGAAATTTTCGGTAACCACTGAATCGATGAAGTGATTCTACTTGTTGTTAGTTAGTCCTCTGAGTTAGTATACGGTGATTTTACTTACCAAAGGATCTTTAATATGAAAACGGTGCATTGACCTCGTTTATTGTTGTTATTGAAATTTAGGCACACAACAAAAAAATACCATAATTTCTTCAGTTTATAGGTACTCACCAATATAAAGTGCAAGGAATTAACGAAACCAATTATTCGACCACATCCAAAAAATTTTCAAAACGTGGGTTATGTTTTACTTAGAACTTTGAACACGCATGCGCAATTGAAGAAAAAACAAATTACAGTGGTATTGTGTTCACAACTCAACACCTTGAGTGTAGTAAGAGTTATACTTGGATACATAGTGAGCGTTCATAAAACATTGAATATACACTCAACACTCTACACCATAACGCATCACTAGAAGCGTTTACCCTGTCGTCTGACTGACACGCACAATGTCTGCTTTCGTTCCTCACCTAATCCATAGATTATGAACGTACTCCTTATGTAATTAGTCATTTTTGGTTGAGAGCGATTTTAAATTAATGGCATATTTATTCAAATAATAATTTCATTTGGTTAGGCAATCTCAAGCAGCAAATATATTGAAGAAAATCTCCTGGGTATACAAAATTATGTTGCACAAGTTTTTGTTAAACTACTATCCCTGGATTGGCAAAATATTTGAATTTGTTCATTATTGACCTAGGTTAACAATAGAAACAATTATTAACCACTAATAGAGAAATTCAACTCCTCAGTTGGCTAGAAGACGTATCTAATAATTGTCAACTTGACAGCTAGTAGTGGAAAACAAATATTTTTTAATGTTTTCAATATTTTTTTAATTCTTGTGCTTTTATACCATCTATTACGTTTGAAAATTATGTTATGTTATAGTGTAACTAATGTTAATGTGATGACCTTGAATTATATCACAAATTTTATGCAGGTTAATTTTAATCCTCTATATTAATTTGAATTACATTTGAAAAGCATTATTTCACAATATTCGAATTTATAAAAAAATGTTATGCACGCCATTGGGCGGCTTTTTTCTTCAAAAGGATTAAAAATATGGGTCATCACATTAACAATAGTTACACTATACCTCAATGAGAAAATACTTGTGAGGCTGCAATTGCAAAGTATAGAAATGATAATTTTTTACTGAATATAGTAACCAATCAAATTACTTAATTTCAAGTCATGTGTCAAATTTCATCCAATCACCGCTGTATTACAGCGATAATACCCTACATGTGGTGTTTTCAGTTTGGTGTTTACTTTTTATGAAACATTAATTAAACGTCAAACTGACAATTGGCTTAAAAATGTCGCGAAGATTAGGTATTGCATCTAACGATTCAATTAATTTACCAATTGCACTTTTCACAACTGTAGTTTTAATTAAAAATGAATACTATTTGATTAAAATTGATAAAGTTTGATTGGCAATCAATTTTTTGAAAGCAACAAAGTAAAAAATTATCTTATCGAATACTCCTCGGGTCTTGATAAATACTCAAAATTTTGTCGTAGAAAATCCTTCAAGCGTGTTGCTCAAAGATAATAGCCCTCGGCCTGCGGCCTTGGGCTATTATCAAGCAACACGCTTTCAGCATTCTCTATGACAAAATTATCTCGGTATTATCAAGACCCTAGGGGTATTACTACTGAAAATACCTACTTTTATGGAAAAAACTTTTAAAATTATTTTCCAACAGTGGATAAAAATACCTAATCAGTACTCACATACAGATTTCTCATACTCTTTCAAATTATAAAGAGCAATTTTAAAAAAATCTATATACGCAGGGTGTTGTTTTTAGGAAAGACGAGTTTTGAAATTTTTTGTTGAGCCGGAACTGCATTATCTTTTTTGAGATGCTTTTGATGGAGTTTCTAGGTTATGGTTATTAAGTGTACCAAATTTAAAAACAATCTACAGGGTAACTCGGAAGTTATGAGGTTCGTAAAAAATAGGATAAATTTATAAAACACCCTGTATCTCGGTTATAGAGTGCAGAAGAAACATTAAATATGGGTTTTTGGAAGCACCAAAGTGATCCCCATCTACAGTTAAAGTTAGGCCCTTTCCCAATGAAACACCCTGTATGAACGTAATAAAACTTTGGTGCTTTTTTTCAATTTTGCACAAGGGCGCCAAAAGCATTACATTGTCCTTTTCCAATACCGGTCTCTTAATTGTCTGGTTTTTTCATGTAATCCGAAATTTTCAACAACGTGACAACTATGCATGGAAATTTAACTTTTCTCTCTTTGGAGATAACGCGCCCAACTTTACAGGTGAAATGTAAAATTCAACATTCATGATAATAGACGCTTACTTTAATTTTGGACTTCTTCTTCTCACATCAGCTTCTATCTGCGACTGCTAAGCTTCTAGACACAAATAGTATCACACATTTCGAGGTTAGGAGTACAGTATAAAATTTGAATTGAAATTTAAGCTAAAAATAAACCGTAACTTTATTTTATGGTAAGGCGGATTCATGCAACGTTTATTATCATTACTTTTTCATTAGAATTACTATAATTATTATAATTTCCTGTATGATGTTGATGCAACTACTTCATTGAATTTCAATTACACTATTGTACTTCCAACAAAAAATTATAATTACCTTTTAATTTTAGTAAAAACCATGACATCGCATGCGCCAAAAATGTTTCAGCTGTCATTCCCAGGTTTGTTTTGATTTAGGTATGTTTCGGCAGTTTTCAGTGTTATCGTTTTGAACAATAATAATAAAGTCGCCTGAAGGTATTTTGACTCGTCAATATACTCATCTTTATGACAAAAAACACCGAGGGTTCAAGAACAAGCAAGCAAAGCAAAATGCTTGGTTAACAATTGCCAGAGTAATAGAAGACTGCTCAAGCAATGAAAATGATCTATTATTTCTCATTATTTATACCAACCTTTAATTTCGATCAACCACTCATGGTTTCAAAAGTGGTGAAGCTAATAGTATTCCAACACGTTTTCCACATGAGGATCTCATAATTGCTAATAACCGACTTTCCAACACAACTACAAACGATTCAAATATGACATTTATGAATTGCCAGTATTGTCAATGTAATTTAAGTGTAGTTATATAATGAAAATGTGATTATAATGAACGTTGCATTATCCGCCTTAAATTGAACAAACGCGATAACCACTCAAAAACTTCCTAATTTTTCACAGCTTCCAGAACTTCTGGCATCGGTGATGGCCAATTTCCAAGCCATAACTATGCTTGAACGGTGTTTTTCCAATTAAAAAATAATGCTTTATTAAAACAAGAATAGTATATTGTTTTTTGCGCGATCGATCTGTTTTGTTTATTTATCTAATTCCGCTATCAAATGTGACACTTTACGTCACTCCTTGACGTTAGGTAACGTCACATTTTTCATAACCTTCATATATCAGTTATGAAAAGTAGTTATGTAAAAACTTTACGTAACTGTTTGTTTCAACATAGAGATACCACATGAGTTTCAAAGAATAATTTATTAATTAGGTAGGTACTGTCAAAACTGACAATTATTTCATTATTTAAACTGTACAATTAACCCATTATTTTAATTCAATAGTATTTTGAGATTTATAAACATTGAAAACATTATTCAGGACACAGTTATTTAAAGTAAGTCAATTTTCTGGATGAATACATCATAGTAACAATACTTCTAACACCATTTGATTCCACTTCAATATTATCATTGTAACTGAAGATTTTATTGAATATTATGAAAGCGCGGAATTAGATAAAACGTTGTACGTAAACACGTTATGAAGAGAGCGACATTGTTCAACACGCGTAATTTGCAGAACTCGCTAGCGCTCGTTTTGGCAAATATTACGCTTGTTGAACAATATCGCTATTTTCATAACTAATTACGTAAATATCTATTACAGCATCGGTTGTCAGGACGGTAGGTTGTGTTTACTGGTTACTAAGTCCAACACGTTGGTAAGTGATTTACTTACCGTTCAGACGTCGGTAAATTACTTACCGACGTCTTAGCCCCACATACATTTAAGTGGTCTTAAATAACACTGGTAAGTAAGTAATAACACAAATACAGTGGTTTTGTTGCCCTAGATATGAAAATGATTTTGTGTCTATTTATGCCGACAATTCATGAAACTATCTAGAGAAAAATGTCGAAAATATATTTAATATTTTCATAAAACGCCTATTATGAGCTTTTTTATAATTTTTCAGGAGACAATCTCTTTTCAAAGACCAGCAGTAATCTGCTATCATGTGACAGTCCCATCGACCCTGATAGCACATTGAGAACTTTCATAAATATATTCGTAATCTGGGCACTTGAAAACGTTAAAATTCGCGATGATATCCAGGGCAACAGAAAAAAAGTTTCTTTCTGTAGAGCTGTGTAATATATTACTTCATTCATTACACGAAAGGAACAAAAAAAATTAGATTTATATTTTTTTAATGAACAGAATCGAACAGAACAATATAAATATTAGTGAATTAATCGAAAATTCAAGTTCAAAGTATAGACTTCAAAATATAATCTCAAGTTTCACAGTAAATGCATTTGTTTGTTGATAAATATCTTGGAAACACTTAGCATTGGCAAGTCGGCAACCGCCTACTTTATACCAAAATGCAAATATATTTTAAACTGATCGAGAAGTAAAAATAAATGTCACTTTTCGTTCAGTTCGAAGAAATTTAAATTATTTCATTTGAAATTCATTTCAATACGATCGCGCAAAAAATGGTATAAGCATCTTGAACGTTAAGGGTAATACCGGTCTCCAGAAAAATTGGAGGCTGAGCGTAGCGACCGGTAAGCAACCCTTACCGTTCGTAATACTTAATATACTATTACCACTGACGAAAGTAACATGTAACAAGTAACATGTAACAGGCTACTGTCCAAGTCGATCGACGACAAGGAAATAGCAGTAGCTACTTTCCTGGATATAGAGGACGCATTCAATACCGCCTCTCCAATATCTATAACAAGGTGTATGGAAAGAAGAGGGGGTCGAACCCATCATCTGCGGGTGGCTTGCAGCTAATCTAGGGAATAGGATAATCACATCCACCCTGGGGGAGGCAACCATCATAGCGGAGGTGGAAAGGGGTTGTCCTCAAGGAGGCGTCTTATCTAGTAGACACGCTTCTAGTAAGGCTTTCAGATGAAGGTATTCAGTGCCTGGGGTATGCGGACGATATTGCTATCGTCATAAGAGGACGGTTTCCAGACACAATATCATAGCGCACCCAAAGGGCGCTTGATATAGTGAGTGGTTGGTGTAGGGAGGAAGAACTGGCAGTGAACCCCCACAAAACTACACTGGTACCGTTTACAAAAAGAGAAAATTGCAAGGTCTACAAAAGCCGCAAATTAACGGAGTGGGAATTCCATTTGCGAAAGAAGTTGAATACCTAGGGGTGATATTTGACCAAAAGCTCACATGGAACTCCCACATTGAAAAAACCACACACAAGGCCAGAATCGCTCTTGGAAGGTGCAGGCAAATGTGTGGAAAGAATTGGGGATTAAATCCCAACATGACCAAATGGTTATATACACAGGTTGTGAGGACAATGATAACCTATTGATCAGTTGTCTGGTGGCCTAGAACACTGCAGATTGGAGCGCAGAGGCAGCTAAGTGGTATTCAAAGGCAGACCTGCTTAAGTATCACGGGGGCCATGAAAACGACTCCGACTGCGGCCCTGGAGGTGATAGTAAACCTACCACCACTACATATCCTCATTCAAGGAAATGCAAGATCTGTTAGTCAGAGATTATTACAGGGACCTTCTCCGATAAGCCAAGAACACGGTGAGGTCTACAAAGAGCTATCTGAAGAAATAAAGGCAGATCCAATACTGGGAATGCCAACGGATCAGATTGCCCCACAATATAGCTTTAAAAACGACTATACAGTTTACATTCCAGAGAGAAAGGACTGGGAAGCAGGGCCTCCTATAACAGCGAATCTCAACTGGTACACTTATGGCTCGAAAACAGACTCCGGAGTAGGAGCCGGAATATATGGGGTACAAGAGAAGATCACGATCTCTCTAAGCCTAGGGAAACATGCTACTGTCTTTCAGGCAGAGGTACTGGCGGTGCAATGCTGTGCAGAAGAGTTGATGAGACAGGAGTTCGATAACCAAAGAATCGTCATCTACTCCGACAGCCAAGCAGCACTTAAGGCGATACGCTCATATAGGATAACATCAAGTCTGGTGTGGGAGTGTCGGAAGGCCCTAAACAGACTAGGCAGTCATAATAGAGTGACCCTAGCTTGGGTACCAGGCCACCAAGGAATAAAAGCCTATGCAGGTTCTGCCAGGAAGAAGACGAAACCGCGGAGCACATACTCTGTGAGTGCGAAGGCCTAGCAAGGGTGCGGTTTCACTTACTCGGAGAAGAAAAACCGAGGGCAGAGAGCTACGCAAAGGAGGCGGTATCCAGGCTATTAGGTCTAATAAAAAGAATAAAGCTATATATTGAGCTCTAAATATACCACAATAGATCTGCAAAGGTCGCAGTGGGATAGGACAATGAGCCACTCCAATTCTAATCTAATCTAATCTAACATGTTTTGAAGCGAGTAGAACAGTTTACCTGCCGAGGCTGGTAATGTTCACGAGCTTCAAAAAATGTTTTCGACGAGTGAAACTCTATACTTTTTCTACAACCCTGTTTTTATCATAATAATATACTAAAAAAGAACATTGAACAAATATTTTATTTGAAATTAAAAATAACGGAATTTTTCAAAACATTACTAATGATTTTTGGTTAATTGTTACATTCGAGCAACTATCCAAAATTATAGGAGTATTACAATCAAGATTTTTATGTATTGAGGTAGAATATGCCACATCTGTTATGTTGTTAACTGATGTTACTCCAGATGATGATGCGCCTTAATCGGAGAGCGTTTTATTTTGTGTGGATTGTAAAATTTTGGTTTGTATTTGATTTTTGCTGTTAACTGATTGATCAACATATCCCTCTGCAATGTTACTAGATTTTCAGCCTCCGTGCTTTTTTAATTGAAGTAAATCACCTCCTGCATCCACTAACAGCAATACGGAAGTTCTGCGCAAACAACGCCCGGTATATTTTTGGGGATTAGGAAATTTTAAATATTGAGCTACGTGCATAGGAAATTTACTTAATTTATTTATTCCCACAACCTGTCGAGTATACCTTCCGATTTGGTAGTTTATAAAGAATCTTGATTTTTTTTGGCCCATATCTAGTGGACGGAGGTTCATATACAGGGTAGCGAGAAAGTCTGGCACGAAGTGTTATTTTCTTTGAAAAGAATAAACATAATTACCAAATTTTGGGGTTATAAACGGTATTGTATTCTTCTTTTTTTACAGTTCCTCTTAAAAACGAAGAATACAATACTTTTCATAACCCTAAAATTTGATAATTATATGTTTATTATTTTCAAAGAAAATGACTTGGTGCCAGACTTTCTCGCTACCCTGTATATTTTAGAAATTTCGTAGAAGAACCCAGAAATGTGGAAGGCACGCGGTACTTTGATTTTTGTATTACGTATCGTAACTTAGAGTATACTGCTAGTATCTTTTACACCATTTACTGTCAAATCTTTTGATTCATTTGTCACATTAATAAAGCAGGTATTTGGAATTGGGTGCATTCTCAAGAAAATCCGTTTCTCATCGGAAGAAAAAATTTTTAGATTTTTGACTTATAAATCCATCTGAATTTCGTTTCAAAAAAGAACGTGTGTTGGGATATTTACTTCTATCTATATTATTTTTTCTACAATCACATTGAAAAGTAGGCTTTTTCGCTTGTCATTGACAACGACGTTTCTTGAGGAGAGTTACTTTACGCTCGCCGAGCGTAAAAAGTGGCAAAATGCTCGTTGCTCCTAACAACCGATACTACAAACACAATTGTATTGACAGTGACAGATATAAAAGTTTGAAACATATTTAAATTGACATATTTAAACTGACAGATTTTAAAAGTTTTTATGAATTCTACTTTATATTTGTTTTTAATAGTAACAGTTGAGTGATGGCAGAAAAATGTTGTATGTATTACGAGCAAAAACGTGACATTATTGCTTTCGTGTAATTACTCCATTACTCTCAAGCAATAATGTATAACTTTTCGCTCTTAATACATAAATAACTATTTAATGGATAAAGTGGCTCTCAGCGTCGAATACATAGACCATAGCGTCGATGACTTAAAGTTTTTTGATAACCATCCAAAATACGAAAATGAATTAACATGATTGTCAACTCTCCAATCAATGAATTTTTCATATATTTCTTCATGACTCTTTTTGAATTTTAATGGTTATAAATCCAAAGAGGTCTGCTTAGCTTGATTTGCTATTTCTGGTGGTGTACTTGGAAAATCTAAATTATTTTCAGATTCAGAAATCATGATAACTTACTCAAAAAACTAACAATGCTTTGAGTGTAAACAATTGTAGAGAAATGTCAAACCGAGTGTCCAACTAATGAAGCCTGGCAAATAGATATAAATTGTTTTTAAATCTCACGGTATTTTTACAATTCTATTTTGCTTTCTAATTAAACAAAAGCAAAAAAATGCATTCTTATTAAAGAAATTATTCCTATCTTTGTTTATTAATAAGCATAAGTCGTCAAAACTATATACGAGGGCGGAAAATAATTGAAAATATAAATTTAACTTTCGTCACTAGAGACTAAAGAGATTCTATTACAAAATGACGACTTTTTGTATAGGGTTGTAGAAAAAAAGAATTGTTTCAATTGTTTTGAAAATTGCAAAAGTAGCTCCCCTGTAGGTAACTCATGAAATATTAATACTTCATTCGAAGAATGATACTACTTAAAAATGACAAAAATCACATCGGAGAATAGACGTTCCATCTATACAGGGTGTCCCAGGAGTTCGTACCAAAAACTTGGGAAGTGATAGAAAGACTAAAAATAATGATAGTATTTCATATAAAATTTTTTCTTTGCGCCCTTCGTCAACGAACTATGGGCCTCTAAAGTTGGGAATGGAAAATGGTTTTTTATTTACAATTATTATTAAATGGCTTATTGGAAATTAGTAATATTTTAACCGTTAATAACCACCATAATTGCACACTTTTTGGCGTGATATACAAGTCTACAACATATACTTGTGAACTCAGGTACCGACTAAGTTTAATGGTGGATGCGCCATTTTTTTGGTAAGTAAAACTTATTTCAGTTATAAATGCAACAATTGGCTTTTGTGAACATTTTTAGAGATATCAAGTCCTCTTGTGACATCTCGATAACATTAACGGTTTAAGAGATACGGGCAATTTTATGTCGCACTGCACACCTATTGGCGCATTACATTTATTTTGAATGTACGATTTCAGGAAGCATCCTGTATTATTAGCAAATTATTAATAAATTGGTGTAATTTTTTAAGCCGTTTTGACTTTTTTAATGTCTTTATTTACTTGGTTATTCGTTTTTCCCAATCTGCTAATGTAATGTAGTTATTCATTTTTCAGGGTTTTGTTGCTATTTTTACTTTTATTAAAGTAATGTTCGTTTTTAATAAAGTTCTTTATGGTTAAACAAAGTAAAAGTTTATATTTATAAATGTAGACTGCACCAATTTATCAATAATTTGCTAATAATACAGGATGGTTCCTGTAATCGTACATTCAAAATAAATGTGATTGCGCCAATAGGTGTGCAGTGCGTCATAAAATTGCCTGTATCTCTTAAACCGTTAATGTTATCGAGATGTCACAAGAGGACTTGATATCTCTAAAAATGTTCACAAAAGACAATTGTTGCATTTATAACTGAAAAAACTTTTACTTACCAAAAAAATGGCGCATCCACCATTAAACTTATTCGTTACCTGAGCTCACAAGCATGTTGTAGACTTTTATATCACGCCAAAAAGTGTACAATTATGGTGTTCACTAACGGTTAAAATATTAGCAATTTCCAATCAGCCATTTAATTATTGTAAATAAAAAACCATTTTGCATTCCCAACTTTAGAGCCCTATAGTTCGTTCACGAAGGACGTAAAGAAAAATTTTTATATGAAATACCATCATTATTTTTAGCCTTTCTATCACCTCCCAAGTTTTTGGTACAAACTCCCAGGACACCCTGTACATAATTATATCATCCTGCAAACTTATGAAGTACCTACTGTTAATCACGGTATGGGAAAAATAATTTCATTTATTTTAGTTTTCAATGTCACTGGACATACTCTAAACTAAAGGTAAATGGCCCAACTATCGGACGCTTAAGAGCAAAGGCGTTCAGAAAAAATATATGCTCTGGAAAATCACTGACACGAGTTGCACTTCAGGTTCCTATATTTCTTTGCCTGTCATAATATATTATCTCGTTTGATAATAATAAATGTAGTTATCTAATAATTAATAATTTATTAAAAAAGGTACCTACATTTGTCCCAGTCATCGGACGCTCCAACAGAGTGAAGCTCTAATTATCGGACGGGATATGTCCCTATTATCGGTATATGTGGGATATATAATAAAACAAAAACATAAACTCCAATTGATTTGAAATACAATAAGACAAGAAACAAAACATCAATTCTAAAACAATAAAAACGAAGTGAGGGTTTATACAGTTAACTCAAATAAAAACGTTTGCTATGTATTCAAAAAATGAGCGTTCTGTCATCCAGCCATTATCTGACTTGCCAATCTCCCATGATTTTGGAACATTATGATTGACCTCCTTGGAATTCTCTTATAAGAATATATTATAATAAGCGGTGATGGCAGATCCCCAGCAGCATTGCACATAAAAAGTACAGTAATTGCTTCTTTTCCGTTATTATTTGACATGCTGTATACAGTTTTATCACCTTTTTTAGTTAGAACTTTTTCTTCTTTGGGACACAAGAAAACGGCCGTTCCGTCGCAGATATAAAATCTATTTGGTTCGGTTACATCGTTTTGATTTTCTTTTAAATAACTATTCACCTCATCGAACCATTGGCGCATTGTTTTCTTCTGTCACTTTGGATCGGTGTGCAGTCATGCTCTGTGAAACCCTTTTGGGTCTTCTTAAAAAGCGCTTATACCAATGACGGTCGATAAATAGACTCAAAAATGGAGCATGGTCCTTGCTATCGGACATGTAATAAAATAATTAATAGGAGACTTAAATGAAAACAAGCTTCAGTAAAATAATTTTTTACATGAAGCTTATACTCCACATAATAGTTAACATTTTATAACATATAAAAATCCGTTGCTAATTTTTTTTGTTTTTATTCAAACTTTACTATTAACTATCTCAACTATCAGTCAGATAATGTACCAAATATCGGTCATTTCATGTACAAACTATCGGTATAATATTTAATTAACTCTTTTATTTAATGAAGTATGCTATGCCGATAACTGGTCGGAAAAATCATTGGTTTATCAATAACTATTGTATTCTGAAAGATCTTAGAAACTTTTCATCAATATTGTGTAATGCAATTTAAAAAAAAACCATAACATTGTTGTAGTTATCGGACACCTGTCCGATAGCTGGTACATAACCCAATTTAATATGTCCCACTTATCGGCCACAATTTTATAGGAAAAAACAATGATAAATTAACAAAAAAAACTATTGTGGAACAGTTAATATACAATATTATAAGTACTAGAAAAATCAACCACATGAAGATATTTTTTTAATAAACATCAAAAATGTAAGATTACTGAATAGCATTGTCTTACCCACTTCGCTAGCTAAATGACGCCTTTGGCTAATGTTGTTACCACTCGACTATTTTCAAGCTTACTGAGAATTATAGAAGTTCGTAGAAGGGGTAGGTTGTGTCAACAATGTGGCCAAAATGTGCAATTTTTCAGAAAAATATATTTTTGGTCTCAAAGATATACACTTAACTTATTATTAATAAAAAAACCAAAAAAGTGTCCGATAATTGGGACGTGGCCGATATTTGGGCCATTTACCTTATATGATGTCTTACACGACAAACAAGCAGATTCAATATTGCGCTTTTTGCATAATAAAACAAATAACTATTTAAAAACGTAACCAGACATTGAAATGGCCATTTGAAAAGCCATTCCAAAATTGTGAAAATTGGTTAATTGGAAACTAAGTAGAATTCAGATTTGAAAAGATACAATAAAGCTTGGAATTTAAATATCTTCAATTACAAAAAGTGTAATTACGATCCGAGAAATAAACCGGACACAGTGGTGGAAGACCGATATTTAATTACAGGCATATTATGTCCAGCTCGGGATTAAGAGCGAGGACAACGAAGAAAGACGGGAGACCGTGACATGTGACAGAATCGACTAGTAGGGGCGGAGGACCGTGTCAGGTGACAAAGCCAACGAGATAAGAGACTGACATAATCTTAGTATGTACAAATAAATGCCGAGAGTCTGGTAGTTGTAAATTGTAGGTGTTGAAATAACTATCGAAATTAAAGATTGTTTTAAAATTTAATTTGTATTTCACTTGTATATATATACATTTATTAAATGCATACAATCAATTAATTTACTTACAACATTCCCGCAATTGCCAAAACATCGATCATTATTAAAAAAAACACAAAATTCCTATACTATACTTTTAAATTAATATTCATGAAATGTCACTATGGTTCTCACAACGAATGGAATATCAAATGATAATATGTATGTCATTTATGAGATTGAACGTAAATTAAGGTTACGTGAACTTCTTAGAATCGGCGTCTTTTATTTGGAAAATCATCGCCACGTCGACTATCGTTGACCCAATGTCCGCCGCCTCGATTACTATTTTGACCTCCTTGATTCGAACGTGTATTATCACGATCGTAACGATTGCCACTGTGGCGTTCATACGAACTCATGAACGATTTTGGATCCTATGATCAAGTAATAATAGATGTACAGTTTAATACGCTTCGTTTATATACATATGCAATATGTCAAGGAAGCATCGGGAATTGATCATTCAAAAAGCCTTTTATCAAAAACACGTGCGTATGAGTGGTACACAGTGCATTAAAAATGGCGAAGCATGGGTATACGATTTAAGACACGCAAACCAGTCAACAAGTCATCGGAATATCGTCTTCCAACTGAACTGATGTCGATCAAAAGTGATTGAAGAACGAACGAACCTTATCAAACAACCACAAATTTCTCCTGATATGACTAAAATTACCACTATGAGGCACTCACTTTCAGTCGATAGAAGACATAAGAACGATTACTGAAGGTAGTACAATACAAGTATATGCATATTACACAATTTTTGTTTTATTGACCAATTCCCTTTACCTCTTTGACATAATATATAACACAATAAATCAATAATTTTATGGTGATTAAAGATATTTATACACAAACTATTTTATTTAAACATGCAGTGACGGCTCACTGCCGAGTCTCAGAGTAGAATTTATATAAAACTAAACATATTAACCCTCCATCAGAAGAAGTAATCGGCCGACCCTTGTTCCAAGGACGTTACCAAATTTATATACAAATTTTTTGTTTGAATGTTTCAACTATTTACTCTCGGGCCTTGCTTGAGTCTCCCAAGAATTAACTTTAATTGCATTTTCTCATTTTTCAACGTCTCAATTTGATTACATAAATGGAAAAAAACTGACCGACGCTGGGAATCGAACCGTCGCTCTCTTGCTACGAGAGAATACAAAATATTGGGAATTTTTTGAGGAGGGGATGAGAAGAAAAATAATTCAAGGGAAATGTCTACCAAACTAAAAGAATTAATAGTGCGACACAAAACAAATCAACATTTTAGTGAATTTCGCTCGTAGGTTAATTTCCTTGGTATTGTGATATAACAAAATACTTATATTAATCGAAATGTTGATGTTGTTTTTAACTTCAGAGTTTTAAATGTAAGTACCGACCAAGTTGAGTTTTTGTCCACCAGTACAGCTGTTGTCAGAAACGATCATGACATTTGCGTACCTACTGTCAAATATGGCAACATCGATGGAATACTGGTCAACCGATAACATTTGATCCCCCTGCTTTTTCGAATAAAAAATTTTTCCCAAGAATTATTTAGAATATCGATATTCCAATTACCCCAATATCATAAATTTCTTCGATGCTCATTTATTTTCTAAACAAAAAATCAGCAGTAATTGTTCAAGATATAATGGGAAAAGTAATCATTATTTACCATCCAGATGTACCAATTTTAGTGGAGAATAATAAATAAATGAAAACACATAAGTGAACCCCTTTTAAAAATTGTACTGTACCCCCATATTTAATAGAAATTTTTACAAATCAAATCGCTTAAAAGTATTTAACGTACGCCCATGGCAGATGGAGTTTTTTGGAAATAGAGTAGCAACTTTTAAAAATTTATATCGCAATTCCACGTTGAATGGAATGTTTTACAATTTAATAAACTGGCTTTAAATATTTTAGAGTGCAAGATATAGACATTTTTACAAATAAATTTTATAGAGATAATAGTAAATATTTATATAAAAATTCCATCGTTACCCATGTACCCAGTCCAGCACGCACATAATTTTGTCGTGGCGCAGCACGACACATTATTATGTCGATGAGGCGAACCCATAAATTTTGTCACTACCAAAAAATCGATCAACGCGGCATAATTATGTTTTCACTTCAAGTTAACGATTAGTTAATTGAAGTTTCAAAATTGAACAGAGAGAGCTTTTTAAATTTAATGGTTCGCGAAATATTTTACATTGTAGATACATGAAATATATTTTGCTCTAGGGGCGGACGGCCCAAACAAAGGTCTCTGGTATATAGACAGGCTTGTCTTGCAATTATTGGTAAGAGTGGCTAGGTAGACAACATAAAGAATTGCGCATATTTCCAAATGCACAAAACAGCCTTATATGGAGCATAGCAGATTGTCGGTGGACGCTGAAAGTCACAATATTCCAGGAATGACCTCTGACAGTAAACTACAACCTGCCTTACACCATCTCATTTCCAAATATACAGGGTGATTCATTAAGAATGTCCAATCTCTGAACTGTAGATTCTAGACCTCAAAATATGATGATTCTGCTCAACATGCCTCATGCAAATATTAGTAGTTTCCGAGATAGATCATAAAGTGTATTGAAGTAAATGGTGGGCATTTTGAGCATTTGCTTTGAAGTTTTTTATTTTTGTTTACAAATTTGATATTTAAGGAATAATAAAATTTGTTTACCCTGAGGGTAAAAGGGCTCAAGATTATATATATATATATAAAATTTGTTATGAAAAAAATTAAAATTTATAATAAATTTAGAAGCAAATAACTCGATAACCGATTGAGTTACACGAATCAAAGAAGAGTAACTTTTTTTGTAGAATTTAACGATTTTTAATATTTTTTAGTTGTAAGTTTAGCCCAAAAAAAGTTTACTTCGATTTAATAAACACAAACAAGTGTAACTAGCGCCCTCTATTAGCAATGTTAAATTAGAGTGCAAATTATGATTCCTCATGCCAAAAAACGTAAAATTGCCTAGAAATTGTGAAAACAAAAAATTATTGCGAAAATCAAAATTTAAATTTAAACTTTGAACATCTCGTATCTCGTAAACTATAGTCAAAGGCACTCTTATCGTGCGGGTCATACGATACAACAAAGACATACTCACCGTTTTCGTTTTCTTCTAATGCGTTTAATCATAACTTCCAAATAAAGTCCGTAAGATAAATAAGACAGACTTATGCAATTTTGACGGGAAAAAGAAGGATATATATTTAGTTTTCAGCGATTCTAAAAAGTCTTTCACCAGCGAATTTTTTATTTAAATGTCAGTTTGACAATTCAAAGTGACAATATATGATGTAGCTATCTTGGTACGTCTATGTAGCTATCTTCATGTTAGTTAAAATAATCTTCTTCTTCTTCTCTACGGGTGTATTTGTTATCTCACATTTTGGTAACCTCTGTGTTTTTTGATTTAATACATATGGTTAGTGACCTTTGAACCCGCACGATAAGAGTGCGTTTGACTATAGCAATATTTGCATAAGGCATGTTGAGCAGAATCATCATATTTCGAGGTCTAGAATCTACAGTTCAGAGATTGGACATTCTTAATGAATCACCCTGTATATGACTACTAACATCAGATCGCTGTTGGTACACAGATGGCTCAAAAACTCCTTCAGGCTCTAGTGCAGGTGCATACGGTCGCAGAGCTGAGAAAAATATCAAACTTCCAACAGAATGGAAGTCAAACTCACACAGTACAATAAAACAATTTCGGCTTTAACAGCAACTCCTAGCGTGTAACGTCGATATTGGTATTAAACTTTCAAAAAAAGTATCTCCTCGATAGGAGAATTCGACAAAGAGTCTGGTTATTCTGGTAAATATGGCAACGAAAAGGCCTTCTCCCTTGAAAAAGGGTTCTGCATGTGATTTTATTAGAATTGGCATCTCATCAAGTTTTGCCAATCAAAACCTTCATTGACCTTACAGAAAATGCTGGATAATAATGGTACGCAGTATCACTAAATAAACCCAGCAAAATTCAGAATGTTTCCATGTCTGTATTATTGAATCATTCAGATATATATCGATTAAATAAAAATTCATTGAAAATCAATACTTACCATAAGTCCATTATCATCTGAAGCTATAACAAAATAATGTTAATTAGATAACACTGTGGTGAGAGGAGTAGCATTTTGAATACATTACATTGAATACAGAGCCTCTTGCACACCAACCTTCAGATGGAACTCAGACCAAGATAACCACACGGAATACAACTTAAATAATATCTCCGCTTTTGTACATATGCACATAAATCACTAACTACAACCGGGAGTGAATGGGAGAGAGTGCATGGATGTAAATAGGAATGAGAGACGAATGAATGAGTGTACATAGATTTTATTCCCATACCTTTTAACTTAATTAGTATTTGCTTAAAGCCTTTAATATGGGACCCTGTTTTTTACTGACTTTTCAGGGATATTATTACTACAAAAATTCCTGGGGAATGTTTAATGAATTAGGTGCGAACGGATCTATTATAGATTATTTTCTTTGAAAGCTAATGGATGATGCTGCTGGGCAAGGAGCCGTGGAAAAGATGGAGTCGGGAGATGACAAATGCCAATATAAAAAAACGGAGCCAGAACATCGGCGATCAGCGAGAGAACTCGCGGTAGGTATCTATGACCATATAGATACTAAATGTTGTTTTTCATATAAGTGCATATTATAACATTGTAACTTACGATTGATAAAGATATCTATTACAGAGCTGGAAAGCTTGGCTGAAGAAGATGGTAACAATCAAAATGAATACAAAACAAAAAAAAGGGAATAATAATAGTGGAGTACAGACCATGTGAAAATGATAAAATTGACAAAAATAATAGAAAACTCTGAAGGAAGATCCAACATAAATATTATACACAAAAACACGAGAGAAGTAAAGTTGATAGTAATAGAAACATAATATTGAGATACAATTAAAGACACTAGAGTAAGAATTTGACGAGATATTGGCAGTTACCATGATATAGTAGAGTTCAAATTAGAAGATAAGGCACCATGTATCTATAAAAATCTCTAAACTGAGAGACCAAGCAGTACCGCAGAAATGAGAACAGCAGGTTTCTAAAGAAATGGAAAATGTAATGGGTTATTTCATTCATCATCTATCATTCCATAAATATGCCATTCTAGATATCGATGGTATTTTTCCTAAAGGGCGAACGCGCCAAATTTGCGATTTCAAGTTTTACGTACCAGATTATAGATACGGGTTCTGAGGACATTTTGACAAAAGGACGAACGTTTTAGCATGAAAATAAGGAATTTAAAGCAAAAAATTTAAATTTGCTTGGGGCGAACGTGCTCCAAAAGTTTCTCAGAAAGGGCGAACGTATATTGTTTTTGTATTGGAATTTCTCACTTATTTCATTCAGTAAACGGCCACTTGTGAATGTGTTTTCTTCCAAAAAAGTGACAGTTATGAATAAAAGAACCTAAAGAATATTGAATTTAGCCCACGATGTGGATAAAACAAAATCAATATATCAAGTGACATAAAATTGCCAGTCAAAATATCAAAAGTAGCTGAGAATTTAGAGGTTGAAGATGGTCTAAGTTCCTGTGAAATTCTCACAAGTCCAATTCCAGAGCTTCAAAATGAAGAGGTAAGTAGGTTTTCTTACTATAGTATTTTTAAATAGACTATTGCATAAAAAAAAATTTAAATAATGCATATACAGGGTATCCGGTTAAGCCCGGCGACCATTGATTTTTATGTTTATTTGGAATATATCACTTTCAAATATTTTGAGTTTTTTATTTTATCCAAGTTTTTTTACATCTTTACAAGCATTATTATTAATTCCACCGTGTAAAACTATTTGGGCGAATAAAGTTTATGTTTTAGCAAAAGGGCTAATGTAGGGCGAATAGTCATTTCTTAACAAAACGTATCTGGAAAAAGGGCGAATATCCACAAAAAGCCGTTTTTTAATTAACTATTTAAAAATTTTAGTATTTTTTTGTCATTTCAAGGTTAGTAATGAACATTTGAACTGCTAAACTCATCACTTAGTAGTTGGCAGTTAGAATCATACCGAAACATTTTCCTTTGTTTTCTCAAAACATCAAAATGGCGCATTCGCCCTTTAGGAAAAACACCGATACATCGATATAGCAATAAAGGTGTGTGTGGAAAGAATAGAAAACAAAATGATATAAATAAAAGTTCATGGTGGATGATATAAATAAAAAAACAAGAAGCATGGCTGGTCAAATATAACAATGAAAAAAAAAATTGAATTGGTATTGTCAGGAACTACTCAATGATACAGAAAAGAGAAACAAATCCAAATTAATATGCTGGAGAATGCAGAAATAAAGAGAAGAACAACAGAATAGAGAATGGATATGACAAAATATGTTGGACAAAAAGGAAAATATATGATACATAATTTCAATAAAATTGTAGAAGGTAGATGAATGAACTCTACCAAGGAACTGACAAAAGCCACTGATCACATCAATACATTCAGGGGGCGTCCATTAATTACGTGAGGCGTTTTCAAGTATTTTTCGACCCCCCCTCCCTCCTTGGTGAGATATCATAAGATTTTTCTCAACTCCCTCTCCCCTCCCCTAATCTCACGTGAGATTCTTCAAAACTTCTATTTGGACTGTAAACGTGTTGTACCTATTATTGAGAAAAAAACTTGTTCTATCACTTTTATCGAAGACTAGTAAAGACTAGTAAAGTATTTGTGAATATTAACGTATCACAATCATAAAATTAAATAATGATAATTAAACAAAAATTAAGAAAATATTTATTGGAATTCATTCCATGGAGACTCGTACACAGCATCAAGAGTGACTACTGGAACCAAGTGTTTTTCAATTAAATCATCTGCTCATCCAACTTCACTCTGAATTATCCACTCTAAGCCGTTGTCGCTCGCGCACAGTAGTACTATTTTCTCAGATTTGCCATATTATATTCGAAAAATAATTTTACACCGTTTTCTGCGAGAAAAATAATTACGTGATATTTCCCAAGACCTCCCCTCCCCCTTAAGTGAGATTTGGAAAAATTTTGCTCGATCCCTCCCCCCTAGAAAAGCTCATGTAATTAATGGACGTCCCCTTACTTCATCAATGAAATACTAAGAAACCAAAATTCTATACCTATTGACAAAACACCATTAAACTATTATATTTGACGTACTTTACTAAAATAGGACAATTTTTACAGAAAGCTGTAATTCAGGAAATAACTACAAAACCAAGATGGTTTTTTTGTGAATATAGAATTTTGAATTGTGGTTAGATGTGGGGATGTCGCTGTTATCACATTCTTAGCATTTCCTTTATGGAGATTAATGTATTGATGTGATATCAGCAGTATCTCCAGTCCAGGATTATGCTCTAAGAAGAGCTTCTGGACAGATGATATTGACCTTGTATTGATGAGGCGCAATTACACTGAAACCAGTCTACAAGTGATGTTGTCCCTTCTAATCACAAACTTGAACATTTTCAGTACCTTAGACAAACATCACAAACAGAAAACAGGAAAAAACTTTGAGATGAAGTTTTCTCTGGATTGCTAGGTAAAAAAGGAAGAAGCTCAAGTGAAGAGTAATCACTTTTCTTACATTCAATTTTAGAATATCAAACACTTATTGAAATTATTTGCTTACCATTTTGATTAAATCCAGTCGGTGTATCATAGGCTTGCTCCTGTTGATTCAACATAGAGTCCAAATTGTGAGCTTGCATAAAAAGACTGTTTTCTTGCTGTTTTCTTCGCATTTCTTCTTTGTTTACCATCATCCTCGATTCTATATCTTCCTGTGATCGTCTCATCATTTCTTCAGTTCTAATTCTCTCTTCTTCAACTTGTCTTTGTTTCATTTCCCATTCCCTCTTTTGTCTATCTTTGTCCATTTCTCTGGCTCTCAATTGATTTCTAAGCAGCTCAGTTTCATGTTCGTATTTTGCATACTCCATTTGTGCTACCAATTTTTCTTTTTCTAGTTCCATTTCCTTTTTAAGGGCTTCTTCTTTTTGTGTGTGCAGATCATATAATTGTTTCCATCTTGTACCATATTCATTTTCAAATGATCCAGCTGATGCAAATCTTGGACCTTGTTCTCTTTCTTTCATGTATTCTGGATTTTTTTTGTTGATGTTTTTCTCTGAATATCCATCGTTATCATCCACAAGATCAAAAGCCTCAACAATGACAGGTTGAAGAGTTCCAGTTAAGAAGAAGCAACCTTCTGAGCATTTTCTGATGGAGTTAAGAGCAGATCCTTTGCGGGCAAAATCAATAATAGCTTCTCCTGTTGATTTTCCTCTCTCATCAACACATACAGTTGCTCGTTCAATCTACAACATTAAAAGCACATATTAAACTTGAATAAAATTAAAAAAAAGTTGGAAGATAAGGAATTATGTGTGTCAGTGTTTCTCGATATACGACAAGCATTTGATGGAGTATGGCACAGCGGCCTCCTCTACAAAATTAAAAAACATCTACCCGACCAACTATATCTCTTCTTAAAATCATATCTAAACGATCAACACTTTCAAGTAAAATTTGACAATGAACTCTCAACCTTTCATCAAATTAAAACTGGAGTACCCCAAGGCAGTGTCCTAGGCCCTTTCTTATATTTATTATATACGGCAGATGTTCCAACTACCAATGAAACGCTCATAGCAACATTTGCTGATGATACAGAAATTATGACATCTAATACTGATCCTAACACAGCTTCCAACCAACTTTAAAATCACCTAACTCTTCTGCAATCATGGCTAAAAAATGGAAAATCGAAGTCAACACTAATAAATCTAATCAAATTACTTTCACCACAAAGCAGTGTGCCTGTCCACAAGTTACCATTAATGATGATCCAATACCGATATA
>CAJUYH010004784.1:0-25718 GCA_910591685.1 Galerucella tenella | reverse complement strand
ATATATATATATATATAGAGATGAAGGTGTGATATTGATGATGTCGGGTACTACACAGGTATAAGTAAGGGTATATACTACTAGCATATAGAAATACGTGTAAGAATTTAATGGGTTGGAATTTGATTTGCAAGTAGTGTCATGACACCAGTTTTTGTCATTAAAACTATTTGCAAGAGTTTACAATGACAATTGTACGTATATAGGTATAATATGTATGATTTTATACATCATTTTATTGTTCATATGTGAAAGTATTGCGTATGTATACAGTTGAATACAATTAGCCGTGAAATATTTATCAATTTCGTCATTTAAATTCATTATCATTCTATCCATTGTGAATTTTCATGTTAATACATACAAGCAATATATAAAATATGTCGACAGTTTTATTTTATTATTTTTCTTCTTTTCCATTTGTTATATTTTTATGTTATTTATGTTATTGTTCATAATTGTTATTATTTTTATCTTACTTCTCGTTTTATTCCGGTCTCTTAGAGTAAACTCTATATTTAGTTTCACGCTCATTATTGTGACGTGATTTGGTTAATGAGCAATTGTGTGAATGTGTCACCTTGATAAATATTTTAATATGTTTAGTTAAGTGTTTTATAAATGACTAATTTTCATTCCACTATTTGTTAGATGAATATTTGATTGTTACATCATTTTTATTTAATTATTTATTTATTTATTTTTATTTTTATTTTTTCATTTCCATCACGTCATTGCAAACGCCGACGCTTTCATGAACAAACGATGGAAGATGTAGTAAAATATTGTGATTGTATATAAATGAGAAAAATGATTCAGAATAAAGAATTCTCGGATATTTTTTATTGATTAACATTTATCCAATATATACATTTCAAATCACACACCTATATACAAACATACATAAATATTTGACTTAACCAACTCCTCTGCTCTATATTGGGTGACTTACTTTCTAATATTTACCGGTAGACTGTTTCAGGCGTGATTGGAAATCTACTTCAAACTGGTATGTCAAAAAAAAAAAAAAAAAAAAAAAAAACAAATAAATAAATAAATAATAAAAAATTCCGAAAAGATATCAATAAATAAATTTGATAATGAAATATTTTGTTTGCTTTCATTGCAGACCAAATATAAACCATTTCCCGTACCAATTAAATGACAATGGTTAGCGCGGGAGAGAGAGAGAAAGACGGAGAGGTGTATACAGCAAGAGAGTAAATTATATTTAATATTTTTTATTTTTTTTTTTTTTGCAGTGCAGTGAATTGGCGCGCGTGCACTCGCACAAGGCGCGTGGGAGCCGCGTGCTCAATTCTTCTTGCTGGGTGCATTTTATTTTGTTTTCATTCAAACAAAGACGTCAACAACAACGAACACATTGCGACTATATGAACAATTAGATTCCTGTGGATATAGCGCATACACACACACACACACGCACAATACGGAACACATTTCCTAACACACCCAACAGACAAAGAAAATATATGCACGCAACGCTGACCGAAGTGAAAAAAAAAAAAAAAAATATATTTATATATATAATTCTTGGTAAAAAAAAATAAAAATTTATGCACTATAGATATTTTTACAATAGAACTATATACGCGTAATGGTATCTGTGTGTGTTGTAGTTTTAAACTCTTCACGCGTATTTTCTCTCTTTCGTTCATATATTCACTTGTGTTTATGTGTGTACATTGCGCTTACATCAAATTACTTTCACTTTTACGAGTGTGGTCGAGAGACTTACTCTTGTGTGTTGGATGTTTGAGAGTAACAAGACGTCGCCGGATACACGCACGCGGATATAGATTCAAGAGAGATGGATACATAGGGCCATTGAGTGTTTGGTTGCTTCATTCGTTTGACAGACACAATACATATACCATAAATATAAAAAAATATATATATATATATATATATATATATACAAATGTGAAGAGAAAAATTAAAGCTGATTAACAAAACTTTAAAGATGCTCTTGACACTTTAATACATTCACTACATCGTATTATTATTATTTTTCTATTATAAATTATGGCATTAGTTGAAATCATTCATATGGTGGTGCTGTCAAAATTCTAAGAAAGTTTATCGTTATTATTGTACTGCTGACACCATTGGCGATAATTTCGTCTCTTCTTTATTTTTTCTTAAATCTATTCAAACCAAAATATTTTTTGTTTTCTCTTTATATTTTTTTTTTTTTTCGTATAACTGTATTTGGCTACTTTTCTTTTATTCGATGGACGGGATAGAATACTACGTTTGAATTTTATACGTGAATTGACATTGAGAATAATCGCCAATACGTGAGTTCCATTGTTTATTTTTGGCTTTAAATATATTTATATATACCCTGCACTTTTGTGTATTATCAATTCTTATTATTATACCAATGAACTTTTGGCCGAATTTACAAGACGCATTGGAATTATATGCACTGATGCAATTCTCAGTTATATATAAACAAAAATAAAATCACGTTTGTCACATTTGCTTGGATAAATACAATACAAATGTATTTTGATAAATTCTGGGTGTGTCACGCGCACTGTACACGATTTCCACTTCTATTAATGTTGTATAGGAGGAACAACCCGATTAACTCATAAGTGGTTTTAGGCTTTTACGGTGATATGAAATACAAAGTAACAGGGAGACCTGATTCAATACACGAGTGTAACATGTCGCCATATTTATGTTAGTTATAAGCATTGAATTAGTAAACGAAATTAATTACATTTCATTATATGTTTTCTAATTCAATTTTGTTTCATTTTCAATTGCATTGATATAGTGCGTTCAATATTATTTAATGGTAAATCGGTGAGACGATACACTCCGTAATTCAATTACGTGATGATAAATAAGTTTTCTTGATTTATTAATATATATGGCAATAGCGTAATACGAGATACTTGGCATTGGTTACATCCGTCGATTAGGATTACGACCTTCCATATATAATAGTGTGACTCGATTTTATTTCTTCTCCTCTCGGGTGCTTCTAACTATATTTATATAAGAACGTGTGTAAATGCGTGGGAAACAATTCAATTCCCTACGATGTAATATATGTTATATTCAAATTATTTAAATTGGTTAATGAGATAGGGAGAGTGTGAGAGAGCGAGAGAAAATAACAAACTGAGGTATATTGAAATAAATTATTGATTTTTTATTTTTTATTTTTTAGCACTCACCAGTAGTAAAAAAGAGTGCAGAGCCATATTAAAAGTTGAAAACCGTATTGTTCAGTTTGTCAATAGAGATAAATCAATGAACTAAAAAAAAGAACATTTATCCACTTTAAAAATATAAATAAAAATGAAACTATTGAAATAATTTAAATTTGTTGATATGATGAATTCAATTCAATTCATATAATTTTTATTTTATGTTGTTTGTAATTCAGTTGATGATACTTTAGAATATTTGAAATGGATTTGACGTAAAATATTTAACAAAATGACACGTCTGATGTTGTGATGCGGATTAATCGCACTGGAGCACTGAGCAGACCACCACAGTCATATTAAAACATTCTGATTGCAATAGTTGATTCTTGTATTTTATATATACGGGGGCAGAGCAAAATGCGCGCGCGAGTATTATGTTGTTGTATAGCAAGAGGACAAACTTGTCGAATGGGCCGCGATCAAACGCCTTCGCAAAAATAATTCCCCCTTTTGAATACTTGAAAGCACTATAACTTGACAATCGCAGCAATATGAATATCATGTAAATCTTTTCACCATCTACAATTATATTCATCCAATTCATATGAAAATATTGTCATTTTCATATGTGATATTAAATCAAAATGACGCGAAAAAAAATTCTGGCATCCGACGAGATAAACAGGAAAACTATAAAAGTCAACAAAAATTCATGACATTGTAATGAGAAATTAATTTTATTCACAATTTCAAGTTTAAAATTAATATGTCAAGTGGTATTTAGATTTTTTTTTCTAGCATATTAATCCACTATGTTCATTTTTAAACTGATGACAGTGTGATAAAGACCCGATTTATTAAACGAGAAGATTAAATAAAATTGGTTGAAAAGTTGTTCTAATGAAACTGGTCTTGTAATATATATTTTGGTCGCTAACGTTTGTCCAAAGATATGCATGGCTATATCAATATATATATATATATATATATATTCAATTCTATGTGCTGTACTCGCTATTAAGATATATGTGTATAGAATGTATATATGTAGGTGTTTGATACTATTACCATAACCGCGAGCAGACCTCGGCTGACGTAAAACAAAATTTTTGCGCAACACGCAAATATATATTTTATAATGAACATTAAATAGACACATTTGTTATTGTAAATGGACTTTAGCCTTGTGTTTATTGGCCTTGCCCGATTTTTCACGGTTACTATACTGTGACCGTGAATTTTCACCCACGATTACAGAATCGTGTGCGATAGAAACGGGTTGAGTGAAATTATGGATATCTTGATGAAAAGAAAAAAAAAATACATGAATAAAATATTGATTCATATGTGATAATATCAAGAGATTAGGAATAACTGGCCAGACAGGACGAAATTTTAACGGAAATGAAAATCCAAATGAACAATTTCCGCCTATTAAATGTACTTGAAAATAAATATATTTTTATTATGATTGTAAATGTTGCAAGTAAAGGATATTGCAAAAGTTTTGCAAGAGCCCATTGCAATTTATTCTTTCTTTTCAAACACACAAAGAGTTGATTATTGTCATAATTCTGTTTGAGAAATAAATAACAATGCGAGAACACAAATAAAGATGCATTTGTTACTTAAGGAAAAGAAAACAAATTTAAATATGTAGATGCATAGTTACAATTACATCGTGGAGAATAAAAACAAAAGAAAGATCAATTATCAATAAAAAGATTATTATTAATCTCAATAATACAATCACATTTCCAAATACGTAAAATAGTTTAATAAATCATTTAATCATGAAAAGACGATTTTTATTGATCATTAATCATTGTTATTTTTTTCTCAGAATTCGTTTTGGCAGAACAACGCGACCATATCAATAAGAGAAAGCACACCAAAGTCTCTCATTGAAATTCACAAAATTTCTTTCATATTCAGTCGCGAATCTTTTTCAATATCCAAATTATATAATGACATATCTACCTCAATAAAATTTAGTACGATGAACTGCCCAGTTATTAATCTATCTCTGTCACATGTTACGCGACAAAAATATTCAAAATCCATTTATGTATATACGGAAATAAAAGCATAACGGTTTTGTATATAATGTGGGCTGACCAACAACATTATTGTTTAGGAT
Source organism: Galerucella tenella (assembly GCA_910591685.1). Classification (NCBI taxonomy): domain Eukaryota; kingdom Metazoa; phylum Arthropoda; class Insecta; order Coleoptera; family Chrysomelidae; genus Galerucella; species Galerucella tenella. The sequence continues at coordinate 20,387 of CAJUYH010004784.1, read as the reverse complement.
AATGTGCAAAGAGCGGTATACAATCCAGTTTTGCATGTTAAAAATTCTAGGAGTCTGTTACACAAGAATATATATATATATATATTCATATGTTGATGTTACGCTGTATAACCATAATTGTGTAGTAACTGTCTTCAACAGTTATTATGCGGTACCTCATGGTCCTGTTCATCGTGTTATTCCTTGCCTTTTTTGGATTCGCAGTTTTTTTTTTCACTCTTGTTCATCACACACTCGCTAATGTCCGCCCATTATATCAGCCAACATCTTTTTGCTGACGTATGTCTACATGTTGAATGAGAGTTGGCCCATTGGACGAGAATTTGCCGTGATCTGTCTTAAGATTTGGGCACCCGTGTCAGTCCAATGCCAGTGCATCATCATGCTCAAGAACGTTTATCTCCATCTCATGAAAATACCTGGCACACACACGCACACACACACACACATACATATAACACAAATCTCTGGGAAAATATAATGTAATAGATGTAATAAATCATTCGTGCAACGGGGAAACGTGACGTGGACTTAAACCATTGAATTACATCATTCAATTTCATATAAACATTTTAACAATTTTTATTTGTAATAAGTATATTGTTTATAATATTCCCAGTATAAAGTGTAAATAGAGTACGTATATATATATATATATATTTATGTATTGCATGTCAATGATATTGGATACTTTCAAACGAATTTATATACTTTTGTTTAACAATTTCATTCCGTTTATTTATAGAAAAAATAAGGGAAAGTTACTCAAGTAATATTGCGGCTGGCCAGTGCCAATAATTCATTGAAATCATCTTTCGGTTCCAGTCCCACCATTTTTATACTCTCGTCCCAGAGTTTCCGCGCCATTTCCGGATCTCTTGCTTTTGCTGATGGTGTCGTCGGTGCACATTCACTATTAAATATAAAACAATATACGTACATGTGTACATGTATACACGACAATAATTTAATATTGATTTATGTGTATGGTCATTTACCGGTAGTAGAGTCCTGTTTCATTTCCTGCTTGCTCGGAAGTGGCGCAATGAAGTGTAGTTTGTGCGCCAAGTTCTGGTTTCTTCACGAATATTGAAGAGAACATTTTGAAGGTGGAACGTGCGCCAGGGAACAGTGCAGTATCTAAATGACGTCCCAATTCTGTTGCTATCACACCAGGATGTAGTGTGTATACATTTACACCGTCAACATTTGCATCTATAAATAAAAATGAGTGTGGAAATAATTTGAATTTAAACCTATAGAATTCCTTCGCAGTCAATATGGGAATGGCATAATTGAAACAATACAGCAGAGTAGCTGTATTGTTTTAATTATTGTAATTTGTATGAGCCTTTGATTGAAAAAGTAATGATGACTTATGAAGTTAGTTCTCAATGTCATTAATTCTCCACATCAATACGGATCAATAGATTCTTCGATGACGAAAACAATGGTATATACAAAAATCCAGTACGAAGCTACTGATGAGCATGACTTGTACTATTCCTAATTGCCGTACGTGAAATTATTTTAACTGTTGGCTTCTTTCCGTCATTTTAATTAAAATTGAATTGAATAATACTTTTCAAGCAAACGATAAATTTGAACAAAGCCCCATTGAAATAATTATAATGATATTTGAATATTGTATTTCATATTATCATGAAAGATCGCAATAGCGAAATTCAAAGAACATACTCATTTTTTCAGTTCATAAAAATTAATAGCAATTCAATATCAAGTTACTGTATTTATTCATAATTCTACGGCATCTCAATAAACTTACTCATTGAATACTCAATTGTAATTCACTTATACTGTGATTTCTTCAACTAATTATGAGAGAATAAACAAACTCTCACCTTTTAAACGACGTACTAATTCTTTAGTAAATAGGATATTAGCCAATTTACTTTGGCTGTACGCCTTGATTGGTGCGTACGATTTCTCCAAATTTAAATCATCAAAATGCATATCGCCACCTAGAGCTCAATAAAAATAAACAAATATGTTCGTTAAAACATGGCGGGGGCGTTGAGACATAAAATTGATTTTACAGGTAGTATAAATGGTTCCTTCCGATGATATTGTCAGTGTGATTCTATTGAAAAATTTGCGTTAGTCACCAACAAATATTAAATTAGTTATTATATAAAAATGTGTTGCTTATAAAAATATTTTTATTAATCACCATGTCTTAGCGCCCCGTTGAATTGATTAATGCAAGTGAATAGTAATATATTTATATAGATACCAGAATGCGCCATTGACGACACATTAATTATTCGCGCTGGTGTTGATTTCATGATTTTTGGCAATAATAATAGCGTTAGGAGGAAATGTCCAAGATGATTTGTTTGAAATTGTGTCTCATAGCCGTCTTCAGTTTTTGAAAATGGACACATCATTATACCAGCATTATTTATAAGTATATGGATATTCGTTTCGGTTTCATTTAATGTTTTGGCGCATTCGCGCACACTTGCCAGGCTGCATAAATTCAATTTGCACACGATCAATTCACCAGGTTCCCCATTAAATTGTTCCCGCTCGGGTCTGAAAGACATGATAAATACCAGTAGTGTAAATATTACTAATTTACTTGAAGAAGGAAAAGTGTGATTAAATTAAAATTGCATGGTAATTATGTACCTTGATGGTGGTGTACTCTTTAACTCTTCCACAGCCTTATTTGCTTTATTAACATCTCTGCATGCAAGAATTACTCTGGCACCTGCAATTATTTATAATATTCAGTCGCTATATTCTAACATAGTGAATTTAACCTTGCAAAAATTCCTCGTTTTTTTTTTTTTTTTTTTTTTTCCATTGATCATAATAGACTTTGACTTTATTTATTCACCCATCCGATATTGGTAAACTGTAAACAGTTGATATGTGACGAGTTTTCTAAGTGAAATAATTATCAGGAAGAAAACTCATTTCATTTCACGATGACAAGTCATTTATATAAGGATAATTGGAATTTATAACGAAATGCATTGTTGCGTTGTTTAATAATACTTTACAGTGTCATAATTGAATGTTTGCGACTGATATAATAATTCGATCAACCGAAAAAAAAAAAAGAAGAAAAACTATATGTTTCATGGACACATCGAAACGCATCATTACACATGCCTTGAATATTGCTATTCACATATAGAAGTAGGTTGATGAATATTAAAAAAAAATTCCGCATCAATATAACCAGTTTTTATATTACAACTTGAACAAATAAATATCTTTAACTTCAAACAAATAATAAATGAATATTGATTCCAACAAAGCATATTGAAGTCTACTATTGTTCTTTCTTTTTCTTCCACAAAATATATTATTTGTTTAAATTTTTAATGAAAAATTGTTCAAATTAAATATTAAAAAAAATCGAAAACAGTTCATTGATAAAGTTTAACGTATGTGCCATATTTTTTTATTTTTTCAAATGAAACATTACAGAAGCTACAGTGTGTTCAATTGAAATATGTCACTAGTGTATATATATTCAATACACAATTGTTCAAAATTAATTAAAAGAAAGCGTCTCAATATACATACATAACGGCAAACATATTTTACCTCTTCTGTAGAGATCTCGCGCGCTCTCTTTACCAATTCCAATATTAGCGCCAGTAATGACAACAGTTTTTCCAACAAGACGCACTTTACTTTGACATCTGCGACTAAACGGCCACATTGTACTTATTGTATATATTCACTTGAAAATTCTTCACGACAGAGAAAATCAACTTGCCAACACTACAGCTTAATAAGCATAATTCTCATCAGCATACACCATCAAACAGGTATATAAATCAGTGGGCTGGCACTTCGTAAGTCGCACGGATGCGTTGCCAACTCCAATGAACAAAACCCTCTACCTGAAATCTTACGACAGCCACAGCTTGGTAGCATTGTAAATCTACATTATCTCTAGAATGAAAAGTTGTATTTTTCTAAATAGTTACCATCACCGGGAATTACTGTTCGGAATGAGGTGGCCGTAGGATGGCGATGTATTCGTTCCAAACAATATTCACCACCATGATATAATGTTAGATATAAAATTTGTGAATCTCTCATGATGCTAACAAATTGCAGTTAATTTTTAGCGATTTTTGATGCTTCCTAATATTTTATTTTTTCTGCCAAACCATTGAGTTCATTGTAAAAATGAAAAAATCCTCAATTGCTTCAATAGCATTGTATATTATTATAAAAATGTGTTTATTGTGTACACGCAGTTCTTAGTTATAATGAAAGGCTACGTAAAATGATGTTGTGGCGTTAATGTTTTATAGCAATATAATAGTCTGCTATAAGTAAATTTTTACTCATCATTATTGTCCGAAAACATGTTGAAAGAAATTAGAAATGTAATATTTGATTTCATATGAGTGCTTAGTAGGTATCATTGTCCCAGTCCTAAAACACTAGATCAGGATCGATTAATTTGAAATATGTAAATTGCATTTATGTGCCACAAACACATTCATCATATTGAACTTTTTTTTTGTGTTTGTCGTTTCATATATAAAATATTTTTTCAATTAAAATTAATAATGCAGATGCACAATAAATAATTATAGTAATTATTACTCCGTGGGATTAATTGCTATTTCTTTCTTATTTATGACTACCGACTATTTAATTTGCGAGTAGTTATTATTTGTTTTACAATGAATCTGTTATATAAATAGATATATTTCGAATGGCAGACTTTGAACTATTGAGACATTAACGAAATTTTATTTATTACCAGAATAAAACTAACGTTGAATTCCGTCACACTGTTAATATTTCAATATATAACAGTTAATATAATCGTAGGTACATATGGGTCGTTCCACCAAATAAGTACATTTTTACGGGGCGACCCTCGCGGATTATGTTTAAAATTTGTGGAGGTGTTCTCTATAATAAGAAAAAAATTTTCTAAAAGTTTCAGCCCTCAATATGCAGCGGTTCTGGAGTTATGATTTTTTGAAATTTTGAAATAACATTTTTTTTAACTTTTTTATTAATTTTTCTGATGAGGAAATTTTTTTTATTAAAATCCACGAAAAATCGTATCTTGTGGGAAAAATTCTCAGCTTTCGAATGAAAATATCCATTTTATCATAGACACATCAGAAGACCCTTTAAAATCCAATTAAAGTGGAAAAATTGATTTTTCTCCATGTGCGGCGCAAGGTACTTCCAATTTGACTTTTTTTTCTGAAAAATCAGAGTTTTTTCCACAAAATATATGATTTTCACGATGTGCATATTTTTTGTTCAATCACAATTAAATTAAACGTAAAATCTTTATAGTTAAAATACTTTTATTTTTGAACTTTTTTCAGATGTCGATACAGTTTTAATAAAAGCATATCCAATTTCATCATTTATCGGTAAAAAAGTGTGCAATGTCTGTGTACCCTTTACCGTTTTTGATGAAGAATATCGTACGTCTAACACATTTCTTTTGTCTAAATAATCATCATTCGTTATGAAAGTAAAATCAACGCCTGTAAAATTCCTGATTGCTCAGGAATGCAAATTTTGTGGAATAGAGGCCTCTCTATTTAAATTCGAAATGTCACGACGCTCTTAGTGCGTTGTTCCTTTTTGTGGACACCAAAAAAATTTGAATCCAGAATGTAATTACACAGTGTTTTCAAGAAATATTGAAAGGTTTGTACTCTATTGATAATCACATAATAATTTATAAAATACATCCAAACTAATCGTTACATTTATAGATGTTACAAATGGGTTCAGAATATTGAATGTGAAGAATTACTTTCATTGAAACCGAAATTTTTGAATTCTTCTCGATTTGTTTGGGGCGGCCATTTTTTGCCATTGCAATTCTGTGATGGATCTAATAAACATTTAAAGAAAAATGCTATCCCAACTATTTTCGACGAGAGGATTTCTCCACTCACCGGGAATGTCATGACAAATTTTATGTCTTCCACTTTCACCAGCTGCAATTCGGTTGTTAATAATGAGGTATTGACCGATTCGCCAGAGCCAATGGGTGAGTTGAACACATTTTTTAATGTCTGTTTACTGTATAAATTTATGTCTTTTTTATGAAATACATGCGATATTTTTTACAAGATAGAATAATTTTATCGTAGATATCGATGACGCGACACATGAAGAAACAGAACAGGGTTCATGGCGCAGGTTGAATGTAAGATATCGAAACATTGCGAGGATACAACTGGAGAAGTTAGGAGTAATGGAAGCAGAAGTAACGCTCACAATCACCATCCTTTTAAAAAAAATACAAAAATTAGAAAAAACTGTGGCAACCCAAAAAGTTCAAATATGCCAATATAAGAATTTAATTAAGAAAAATGACATCAAAAAGAAGAAATTAACTCTGCCACTGACGGACATATCCTCACCTGTCCTTCGGAACATCATCATGGCCAATATTAAAAATGGATCGGTACAAAAAAATGGAAGGCGATGGAATCTTGATGACAAATTATTTGCATTGTCAGTTTACAAGCGCAGTCCGAAGGCCTATAATTACGTGCGAAACACATTCCATCTGCCGTCAGAACGCACAGTTCATCGATTGCTGGTGAAAATCCCAATGGAGACAGGATTGAATGATGCCATATTGATGAATTTTCAAAAAATGGCATTAAGGCGCTAAAGAAACGGCTTTTGTACAATGAGAGCAAAGGATTTGTCGAAGGATTTGAGGACTATGGGGAACATGGACGTGTTGGCAATGTCGCCGATGATGCTCCCGTATTTATGTTACAAGGGCTTGGTAGTATACAATGGAAACAGCCCATTGCATTTTATTTCACTAAAAATACCGTTCGCACGTGCATGCTAGCAAAATTATTAAAACATATTATTTGTATATTTCAGGAATCAACAACGTTTAGAATTATTGCAACGGTATGTGATCAGGGGAGCACCAACAGAGCGGCATTGCGAAAATTACGTGCAGGGTGCCAAGGAACAGGACCATATTTTGAAGTGAATGGTACGAAAATTCACACAATATTTGATGTGCCGCATTTAGTAAAATCTATGAGAAATAATTTAATGGGAAATATGTGACACTGGATGGCCAAACACGAAAACAAATCAAAATTTGATTTTCCTGGACAACTGCTGGATTGGGATGACGAAATTGCTAAGTACGAGGACATTATTGAAGCTTACGCGGAGCATAGGCTCAAAGAAAAGTCTAGTCATCGTAAAGAATCGCATGTTTTCCCTACCATTCAAGAGAAAATGCGCGTGGATTACGCGACTCGGTGTTTAAGTAGGCGTACTGCTTCCATGTTGCGAAGTGATGCATCTTCCGAGGAACACTCGAGCACTACCACAGCCGACGTCATCGCAGATTTGGATCGTATGTTGGATTGTATCAATGGACCAGCTCATCACCGGGAAATCATTAATGGACAGCAATCTCACGTTACAGCTACATCTTTTCATGAAGAACGATGGGCTCATTATTTAAATATTGCCAGGAATATGAAATTCATGCGAAGTCAAGCAGTAGTTTTTACTGCAGTCTGCCAAAACGGATTGATGGAGACATCACAAGCAATCCAAGGAATATAGACCACATTGAAGTATGCCGGAGTCAAAGAAATGAATCTTAGACGTCTTAATCAAGATTCTCTGGAGAATTTATTTGGAATAATTCGCCAGCTTGGCGCCACAAATGACAGTCCAATATGCACGCACTTTGCATTGGCTCTGAAGACTACTATGATAAATCGTCTAACGAGAAATGCCATGAAAGACGGAAACTGCGAGGACGATAGAGGCCACATTCTAACAGATTTAAAAGATTATTATTTGGCGACAGATAATAATTCAATAATTCAATCACAATCTGTCATTATGGAGCATGCAAATGCTCATTTCGGCGACGGAGATGACCTCCATAACGTGATTCATATTGAAGAGCCCGAAGAAACCGTTATATACCGATACCGTTGTCATTTGTGGAGCGATGAGAGTGGTGGTAAATATATTATGTTTGTAAGGAAGCAAAACTCAATAGAATATACACTGGTGGTCATTAATACGTGACTCAGGTAAGGATAGTCGCCGACTGTTAGTAATTGCCAAGGTGCAAATTTTTCGCATCTATCGTGTAAATGCACCTCTTGGTATCCATGTGCATTTGCAGAACGATCGACCACGTGATCGATCACTCAAACACCTGACACACATATTTCTTAATGCCATTTGTATAGTTTCTGATCGCATTAAGTTCACATACAAGTTGTAGAAATTTAATTTAGTTCAGTTATCTTGTGTTAAGTGATTTTCTAGATATTGCTATATCGATAGTGCGTCTAAATGTATATTAATGTTTATCAAATATTGTTGTTAATTATTGTGAAAATGAGAAATCCACAGAAAATTCGAAAAGGTGCAAAGGTAAGTACTCTTTCTGTTAATCTCAAGGCAATCACGATGAATCACGAATTCACGATTATAAACTTAAATTGTTAAACTTTGCTTATTTTTACTTTACTTTTACTTTACTTTTACGATTACAGGATGGTTATTTATAATTGACATATTGTCGAATTTTCGCGCTTCATAAAGCTGATGAACTGTTGAAGCAAGATAATATCGAATTTATTGATCGATTGCACCGACAAGTACCAAAATTTACATCAGATCGTACACAATTACAAATGATTGTCGGCTCCGCGTCTTGTTACGCATTTGAAGTAAAAAAATTGGCGCTTAGACATATTTTAAATAATTCAATGAAACATAAATTTCACATTGAAAATTCCCATTTTTTATATTTATTCAAAAGTTATATTGACTATTGATACTTACAAACTCACTGCATCATTCTAACTTCATTTGAATTGGAAATACGAAAATTATTAATAAACAAATCTATTTTGCAGTGATTAACGTAACGTTGTCGAATAACTAATCCGATTATGTTCATCGTTTTGGTCGAGTAAGTCATGCTAAACCGTTGGATTCAGCCATATCTTTGGTTAGCAGTGTTTCTGAAAAAGCTCAGTTCAAATCTAATTTATCAAGGCAGATGTGTATTTTTCACTGAACCACAGGTACACCAGTCAATATATTTCAATAGATTCATAAATACATTTATAAATGAATCATTAATTACCAATAAATTGAATAAATAAATTTTAGTATTTTGCTGGTATTGAAGATCATTTGAATGTGACAATACAGCAAGTTGAGAGTGATATTAGAGTACCAGCCAATGAATTTGATGGGGAAGTTGTGTATAGCCGAAAAGGAGTATTATAAATTGCTGGATATATTTTATCGATGCCGTGACAGTCAATTATATATTTTGTATGGAACAGGTTTCAATCATCAAAATGGTAACCAGGAAATGGCACCAGTTGTTGCAACGTTGGCCGCATTCGAGGGTCTCAAGCTCAGTTGATATATTTGAAAACACATCTAGTCGTCACAAAGTAAAATTATTGTAGTGACAGGTTGTCGCTCATATCTTTAACAATTAACGTATATCACTTTGTTCGTTTCTACATGTGGCAATGAGAGTAAAAATGCATTGTAACGATGAAAGCATTTATCATTAATGTATATAAAGTTATGTTTTTCTATGCACTTTGATGGCTTCACTATATACAACTACTGCCTTCTATCGACTCGCTTTCATAATAGATACATAAGGCTAAATACAATTGCATGATACATAAATAACATGACAATGTATAGAATTCATCTTGATTTAACTAACGCGCCAAACATATCAACAATTGGTAATATTTATTGTGTACTTTTTTCATTTATATCTTTTATACACGTGACACACATATTTCTCAACGCTAGTGTACTCTGGTGGTAAATTTATGCTTTATCATATGTAATGTGCATGATTTATATGCACATTTATTAAGTTTGATACGTTTTCGTTACCTGTGCTATCTGAATGAATTGCAATTTCCAATTGCCCCAGTTGTTTTCTATAAAAAAAATATTTGATTAAATAAATATAAAATGCCAGTTAAAATTTCCTGGCCAATTGTTATTGGAATTATTCATCCTAATATTGGTGGATTGCTTGGAGGAATAATCACTCGAAAAAATATTAATCCCTGGTATAAGGTGAGATAATTTAAAGTAATTGACAGTATTTTTTCACACAATGACGCCGGCGTTTCCCATAATTTGATTCTCATTATTTCATTTATTCCTACTACATTTTAACAGCACGTTATTATTAATGATTGCATAATAAATTCACTCGCGCCAAAATATATATGATTAATATTTCAAATGAATTCGAGGGAATATTAAAAGAATTTTCAGTTACTTTTCAGCAGTTTATATTGACCTCATCGGCAACTGACGACTTTTATATCCCACGCGATTATAAAGTAATAAAATGGAATTTTTTTATTTTAATTCAGCTCGTTGCATAGTAACATTGTGAAGATCACGTGCTCGAAAATTGTGGCGCAGTCGCTGACAGCACCACACAACACTTGACATCGGAGAACAGCCTGATTAAACCGATATATCTGCCAATTAAATCTTTTTTTCTTCACTGTCTTATTGTCATCTTTTCAATATTAATTGTAATGGCTTTTAAACATGAAAGGAAATTTTCAGGATTTAAACTATAATTGTAATAACTGAGAATGATACCGATCATTACACCATATTTCTTTCACATAAACACCAATTTACAGTATTCACCACAATATAAAATAAGTATATAAGTAATACTAATTGCCGATTTCCTACTCGGCTAATAATCGTTATCAACCATTTACTTTTTAATTACTTGCTCACGTTGAGCTCTGTATATTTATCGAACGATCATTTAGTTGTTGATAACTAAATATGAATATAATCGTATAGAATATGTATTAAATAAAGTGAATGAGATTACTTTTTTTATAGGATGATTTTCTAGGTTATTTTTTACAGTGGAACATTCTAGATTATCAGGATTTCCAAGTGTGTCATCTAATTAATTCATTATGTATTGATTGATAATACATTATGTCTTTTTAGTCTTTGAAAAAGCCAAATTGGACACCACCAAAATGGGCATTTGGACCAGTGTGGACTGGCATATATTGTTCAATGGGCTATGCCTCGTATCTGGTTCATCGTGATTGTGGTAGTTTCGAAGCAGCCGCATTGCCACTTTCAATTTATGGAATTAATCTTGCCCTCAATTGGAGTTGGACTCCAATATTCTTTGGAGCACATGAAATAAAATTGGTACTGATAAAGTAAAACTTATATTTTTCAACACTGAATGTTGACATGGTTTTGTCATATGTATTGTTTTTTTTTCCAGGCTCTCTATGATATCATATTATTATGGGGATCAACTGTTGTCTTGAGTGTTTCATTCTACCGTGTAAACCGTTTGGCCGGTTGTTTAATTTTACCATACTTGGCGTGGAATACACTTGCAACTGCTCTTAATTATGTTGTCTATCGTGACAATCCAAAGGCTGTACCAAATGCTGTTGAGGAAAAAGATAAGTAGTAGATTACACTCATCATGCGTAAAAATAAATTCAAAACTAAAGTTTACACTTGAATAATATATATATATGTATGTATATATATATATATATATATACACAACATTAATTTGTTTTTTCATCAGAGAAACGTTCAGTTTACCAACACCTATATTGAACCCTCATATATTACATTTATATATAATAATAATATGTATACACAAAAATATTGCGTGAAGAGACATTGAGTATACAGGAGCAAATGTTTATTACTTTTGTATGAAATTGATCCTAAAATCTACCAATTAATTCTATCAAATGTACTTTCGAATATACATATTTATATAATATAATATATATACATATATGTTGTATACATGTATATGTGTATATATAAGTTTACGACAATACAAGAAAAAACCAAATAAATATAATAGCTAATAAAGCTCAATACAATAAACAAGATATTTTGTAAAATGTTTTTCTTTTAGCTCTTTTTGATATCATGAGTAAAGGAACAAAAAAAAAACTGAATAATAATAATAGTAATAATATGTCATTTATCGATTTATCATACACTTTTTTTCCTTGTTCAATTTGTAATTTATGATCTTTATTTTTGTTTTCGGTTTTTAATCCATTGATCTATTATCGTACCTTCGTGTTCACAACTTTCAATTGTTTTTGTTGTGGGATTAAAAAAAAAATTGAGATCCTCAATCAATCTTACAATTATAAATGGATTATTTTTACGCAAGCGTTACGTTGGATCAGTTGCGTAAATATATCCCTGTTGCTGTAAAACATATAGACGTTTTTCCACTGCTGTTTTATCTAAGAAAAAAAATCACCACGATTGTATGATTAATAATTGTTTTTTTTTTTTTTTCAATCCTACTTGCTAATTTAATTTGGTGATTTATCAGTGATTTATGAATAACTTACACTTGATTAACAGCGCCCGATCCTGACTGTGACTCACGTGCTGTGATAATGAGTGTAAAAGTATTTGTGCAGTGTGATAACGTTGAAAGCATTCAGCGGGATTTCCAAAGAGCTCATCAAGTGCAGCAGACTGGCACTGAATAATAATCACCATCACATAAATAATTACTTAATATTTCCCATCAATTATCGATATGGACTAATGTAATATTACCATCTGAATCGCGTGATTATAAAGAATTTTATCGGCTGTGGCACCAGTTTGTCTCAATAATCCAGCGCTATTGAGTTGTTTACACTCGGCCAAACATAAACGAAATTTTTCATTCATAGTATTAACAACTTCTTTGACACTTGCAGTAGGCTGCAGTCTTTCTGCTTTCAATTGTTGAGTTGCAAGACTGAGACCAGAGCTAAGCCATTGCAACGCCCGCACCAATAATGTAACTTGTTCCGCTCGTCTCTTTGTTGCTGCGCTACTCGCTTGTTCAATACCACCAAGTGGCGCGCCCAATGGCCCTGCTCGAGTTTTCGCTACTTCGCTCACACAATCGCACAATGCAACGACGAAATTTAATTTCGCCAAAATTTCATTGTGTTCACGCTCTAACAGAGTTTCTTCTGGCAACTCCGGGGCAATAAACGTTAATGGACGATCGTCAGTCGATGTTGGTATGAGTTCTGGGAAAAAATTTTGAAAACTTCCTGCTTCTAAAACATTAAAAGTAAATTAACAATATATTATTATTTAATTGGTTATACAAATATAAATAAATTGTCAAATATACTTACCAGATATTTCAGGCAATGTAATCGCACGTGTACCAAACGGAATCACCGGCGAATGCCTCAATGTATTATTATTATCCTGAAGTGCTCGAGCAGTTGGCGAACCAAGAACAGCCAGTGGTCCAGTGAGTAATGGCGACGACGCACTATTATTTCCAATTGATTTTCTCAATGGTGATGTGCCAGATGATGTGTGTGAGTGTCTGGCAACTGGACTGACTTGCCACATGTTTGGTGGCGGTGGTGTTTCACTGAGACGTCGACCTGGCGGTGTACCAATAACAAATTGAACACTTGGCGGACTCAACGAACCAATATCAAGTGCATGAGTTTTATGCGAGTCCGCGCTACGTTTCATACTGATTGGCTGTGAACGTGGTACTACACTACTCTCCGTTCGTTGGGCAATTGTACATGGTGATATCATTTGTACCCCACTTTTCTGAGTTGGTACTGGAATTGGTTCGGTTATTGGCAAAAAACACGGTCGCGGTGGACTGGCCGGTTCTCTATTCGTGTGTTTCATGTATTTGATTTGTTGATTATTCGTAATATTATCGTTGTCACTGCTCAAGTCACTTGGTACTAGAACAAAATCATCATCGGGACTGGAGCATGGGCTATTTGTGTCTGGGACTGATACACCCCCCAATACCCCACGTGGTTCTCCAGTGGTTTCAGGCGATGCCGGCAACTCCACTGCCACTAAATTCGAACTGTCATTTGGCCCTTGTAGAAATTGATGACTGAAGAATTCATCAAATGGCATTCGATCTCTTGCATTGCGACGCAATAAACCCATGAGTAAGTTTGATAATTCAGGTGATGTGCCAGGTGGAATTTTTGGACCAAGATGTTCATTTTTTTCGTAGAAAAGCTTGAGTGCTTGAGGTGTATGAGCTTGAAATGGGGCTTTACCAGTGAGACATTGGAATACAATGGTACCTAATGACCATAAATCGGCTTTGGCGTCATATTGCAGTGACATTATTACTTCTGGTGCCATATACATTGGCGAACCACATAGCGTTGCCGCCATTACACCATCTTGAAGAAATCGCGCAAATCCAAAGTCAGCTGCAATAAATACAATGACCAATTGAGATTAATATATAAAATGGAGAATTTTATTTAATTGAATGGGGGTTACCTATTTTGAGAGTTATTTGATGAGGTTGTGGACATGCTTTACCACAGTTGTGGCTTAGAAGAATATTTTGTGGTTTTAAATCACGATGGACAACACCTTTGGCATGAAGTGCTTTCATAGCTCCCGCTAATTGCTTTAAGAATACTCTTATTGTATCCTCAGAGAGAGTACCTTTCGCTAATGAAACAACATTAATAGTTACAATTAACATTTTAATTCAATATTTATGAGTAATATCACCAGATGAAATTCACATACAGCCAAGATAATCTGCCAAGTCGCCACCATTGCAATACTCCATAACCAGGAAGACATTATGATTGGATTCCTAAAAATATCACGATACACATTGGAATTACATTTTATTTTCTTTCCTATTATTTTGTTTTTTCAATATTCATTTTTTAAACCATACCATACAATCCAACAACGCCACGACATTTTCATGATGCAGCACAGTGAGCTCCTAAAAATCATTGCCAATAAAACGAACGATAAATAAAGTTCGTCAAACATTATAGTTGTTAGAAATTAGATTCTATTAATGGACATTAATGAAATTCGTGAATGCTATATAAATGCACTAACCTTCAATATTTTTATCTCTTTCCCAAGAAGATTTTGTGATTTAGCCAAGCTCTTCTTTGTAATACTTTTGATAGCGACAACGTTCGATTTCTATAATGGAATGGACAAAAAAATTCTTAGAATAAGATGGGTGGAAACAGAAATCTATATATATATATATATATATATATATATATACATGCGATACCTATATATATATATATAGGTATGGAATGTTGGCACCGAATTAATAAAGAAGTGAATTCCTTACTTTTCTATGTCGACCCTTGAACACCACAGCGAATGCTCCATGACCAATAAGATCTTTTGTATTGTACTCATAATCCCCAAGAATTTCCATAATTTTTCTAATTTATAATGAATTATTAAATAAAAAAAAACAGTGTATTTGCGAACGAGTTTACAAACACAACGTCAATGAATGGGCACGAGTGAGATGATTCGACTCACGTTGGGATCAATACACGGAGAATTGAAAATTTCTCGCAACCTCATTCAATCTTCCTGTCAACTCCCTGATTAATATAAACACTATGTCTGTCATTACTCACACTCCAATCGTTAATTTCCATTGTTGTAAAACATATACAACAATTGACGATGAACTAGAGACAAAAATGTATTCACAAAAATTCACATCAAGTCGCGCAAAATGTCAGACCCATTTATCCTCATCGCTGTGTGTATGTGTATGTGCGTTTATAATACAACCTGACTATGCGCTGTACAATGAAAAATAACTGCAAACAACGCCCTCTGTAACCGAATAGTTGTTTCATGGACTCGGCAATGTTCGGCTTTTTTTTTTTTGTAAATATTTTGTATAGCAATGCATAATTAACCTATTTCAAATAAATAGTTGATGAATGGTGAACGCTAAAAGTACCTTATAATTGTATGCGGAGAACAGAAAACAATAATATATAAGGGAACGATTTTCAAAAGAAATAAGTAACAAATAAGTAAATGTGCAAAATAGCTCAGCTGAGCTGGATGCACCTAACTTTAAGAAAAACATAATTCATGTATATCCATTGCCATTTAAAGAGAATCATATCAATTACACTTTATTTCATTCCATAATTATTCTATAGTTATCATAATAATAATTATAAGAAAAAGAAGAAAAAACATAATGGAAGTGTGAGTGTTAATATTAATTGTTAGTATGTATATTTTCTCTTCTACATACTTATAATTATTTGTTTATTTTTAGAGTTAAAGACAATGCTGCCTTTTTGAGCAATTATGAAGTGTTGGATATATTGAAGAGCATTAAAGGAAATAAAAAACAGCAGTCAAGAAATCAATTGGCAACAATCACTTATCAAACAATAAGATATTTGGAAGATACTATGTGTAAGAAACAAACACCGGAGATTATTAGAGATTTTATGGTAGCTATTGAGCCATTTAAATTGACAAAGAGTGAAAAATTGATGATGTTAAATCTTTGTCCAAGGACAGCGTGTGAATTGCAATTGGTAAATGATAATTTTGCGGAATATACTAAATTTATGTATGAATTTGGAATGATTTAAGAAGTATTTTTACACTGTAGATTATTGAAGACAGCGAAGAGAGAATTAGTGAGGAAGAAATAAAAACTCTACTAGATTTAGTTGCAAACCATTTGGATGAACGTGAAAGTGAAAAGGAATTAATGGAAGAAGAAAGTTGAGTGATTTTCATATTTATTATTATTAATAACATTGTCATTAAAATACGTTTTTATATTTCAACAAACATCTCAGTTAACATAATAAAAAATAATAGTTCAAAATATATAAAAATATTTACGTGGATAATTTCTGGTAGATTAACTCCACGCAAGTATTAATCGCATTTGTTTGTTAATTCGTTTTTGCTTTGCTATGTTTAATCTCATTATCATCACAAGTTTCAGAGTTTTTTTTTCTTACGAGATATCTATCCTTTTCAACTCATATTCAAATTCATTTTCGATCCATTTTTTTACATTGTCAACGAATGTGTTTGAACGATTTCATCTTCCTGATATTTCTCTTGTACATCAATTTTCTGATAAAATTCTCACCGAATTAACTTTTTCCGTGAATTCTCCATTTAACCAGCGTAATTCTGAATTTTCTTTCGTAAATACATGAATGTTCATCACAAAATGAAATACTGACGACATTATCCGAATTTTTTATGTGCCCAAACGCCGAACAATATGATTTCATAATATATTTTAATTATATCGTACCTTACTGCTACTTTTGTACTTCATAATGTAATATTGAATACAATGTCTACAATTTGCGTAAAATTTATATTCATCAAACAGTTGTGGACAATTTGAGCGTTTAGTAGATTCTAATTCTTTCTTCATTATCCCTGGCCTCCAATTTTCATTGAATTTCTTCCGCAATCTGCTCTTTTCTCATGCACAATTCCATAATAATTACTTAAAAACTTGAAGTCAAACAGACTTTGAATTAATAAATTCAAAGATTGAACAATTCATACATCATTAACAACCTGATAGCAATCATATTTTTAATACAAATTTGAAGGTTATGGCTTAGGAGAGGGGAAAAATAGTTTATTCTGCGATTAAATTAATATCTGTGATTCAATGTATCTTCTTTCTTCTCAAAGTAAAAGAAACACTCTATCATTATTTCAAATACTTTTTTTTTTCATTCTATTATGTATATTTTGCGTTAAAAAACTGTTGGAGAACGTTTATATTTCTCATTGTTATATATGAATGATAATTGTTTACAGAGTTTTTTATTTTTTTTAATGATTCTGACTTGATGCTTTTATTGGATGACTATTGGATTCATCGCCAGTATTTTTATTTTTATTTTTATATAATACAGCCATTACACACAATGTAAATCCATTTTTACTCTCGAAATTGTGAATATTGTGCAAATGATTAATTGATTGAATGGCTCACACTATCTTTTTTGGTCACCCAAGTCGTCTATCGAGGCTTCATCGATCTGCATTAAAGAAAAAAATAAATATTTATATTCTTAATTTATTCACATTCGCAGAGAATAATAATTTTCTTTTTTTTTTCGTTTTTAATATACATACTTGTCGCCACTTCTCTGGTATAACATCGAACAGATCATCTTTGACGTCTCCTTGAATAACAATTTCATCATCGCCTGTCACACTCGATCCACAAGCAAATCTACTTCCAAAAAATTTCGCTGCTACTTTTAAATCAATATCTAAAATTGTACAATAAATAATTGACCACATGTGAAATAATGTTTCGCGACTGATATAGATAAACAGTGAATAGCAAAAATAATCACCAAATGTACTGAGACCAGTGACAACTGTAACAGATTTTTTTTTTCCTCTTGGTGCACGTGAAACAGTGACTAGTTTAGGAACATCCTCTTTCTTCTTTGCTTTTAGCATTCCTTTACCACCACGTTTTTGTCTCTTCTTTTCATCATCGCCAGTGCCTAAATCCGTGCTACCATCCTCTACCAATTTCATTTTCTCAAATTCTGTCGGCAAATTTCGCTCCAGCCACTGCTTACATTTTTCATATTCAGGATAGTATTCGCAGTACTAAAAATGTACAATAAATAGAAATCAAATAACCGATGATACCATTCAATTGTTTAAAAATTATTTATTAATTTACTCATTAATCACTCATACCTCAATTGGAAGTGAACAATTACCACAATATTGTACTTGAATTGGATAATTGACTGTGGGATCGGCTCTCAATACAAATTCATTTCCGTCTGCCATTATTACAAACCTAACCTTATTTTTCAAAATATTCAAATGTTCGGTAGTGAATTAAAAACGCCGAGGTGTACTAATTAATAAGTTACAGTAATTATTAATGTTCTTGATTAAAAATATTGGACGATCTGTAATCCTTGATTTTAAACTTAATGTGATCCCTGTATCAAAACTGCCCACGTAAAATGCCTATAATTCCAATTATTCAATCATCAATGACATTTATAATACATTATCCGATATTTATAAAATATATTGCAACAATAATTTTTATTTGTCCGTATATAGAATTAAATCACACACACACACACACACACTAATTATTTGGAGTGAAATATGACAAGATCTTCATCATATGCTACACTGTGAAGTGCTCTGCACATTAGAATTCATATATCGCGCCTCTAACGCTAAGTCCATAAATTCAAATAGAGCGCCATTTTGTATCTATTATATCCCGCGAAATTTAAACTATTTTGCATGTGTTGATTATAGCAAGTAAAAATTACCAGGTCAATGTTCTATTGGCAAATTCATCAATACATGTTTGCATTTTGATTGAGCTATTTAATCAGTTTGTCCATTATACGGAACCCTTTATCATAACGAGAAACGATAGACCACATTCAATCCAATACAGAGTAATTGTACATAAACTAAACTATATTCATTTCATTGTGTCGAATAGGGCCCCCTACAGCTACAGTGTCGTAGACTTTGTACTCCGCTCGGACTATTCGAAAAGCACGTGTGTGGCCAAAAGAATACGAGCTAGTACGATACAGTGGCAAACAAGCGATAGCAACACACATTTATTCACATATATATTTAGTAAACGCAATTGTACGCGGTCTATATGAGAGGGTAAAGGTTTCGTCTCTTTGTTACTGCTTTGAACCCTCGACTGTGAAGGGAAACCTCGTGTGCGCGCGCGTAATTTCTCGGGACACCACTTTTTTTTTTTTCAATGTGCAAATAAATTATTGCATATCACAAACTAACTAATAAATATATAACAATAATAAAAACAAATAGAAACAGAATAAAATCACGAAATAGCACAATTTGTTGGAGTAAGAAAAAAAAAAACAAATACGAAACAAATCATACAATTATATTATATATCAAGTGATTATTTCGCGATAGGCTGTGGAAAATTGGGACATGGCTCTTGGATCGCAAGTAGCAGCCAGCACCGAAGATAGTGGTGCTGTAAAAATTCCAATGATTAATGCAAAAGATGATATTGCCGGTGAGTTTTCAATATTTATATATTAATTATATATTTAATGGTGTTTAATTGTATTGTTAATTTTAATGGACAATCGTTCTGTGTGTGATAAAGGTTGGATTGATTTTAACATGCCGGGCATCGCTCCTCTATTCGTTATACACGTTATGTAACCTACTCAATTGTTCATATGTATAAAAGTAGAGGTCTCGTGGTCATGTGAGTTCTCGAATGGAGGTAGAACGTGGTATGAGCTGTATTATGATAAAGAAATAAATAATTTATCCACTGATAATATATCAATTATTGTCATACATTTGTTTTATCTAATGACAATAATTTGGAATAAATTATCTCGACTTTTTTTTTCATATTCATTCAAAATATACATTTCATAGGTTAATTTATATATGTATATATATATATATATATATAT
>CAJUYH010004783.1:2110-25728 GCA_910591685.1 Galerucella tenella | reverse complement strand
TTATCACAGTCGTTTGGGAATATTATGCTTTTCCCATTAATTATACAATATACTATTTCCGGTCCCTGACGTCCATTTTCCGGTCTTGATCGGCAAAACTTTATTTTCTGGACAAAAAATTGTCCAGAATGTGTATATTTTCTCGTCGGTCTTAAAAAAAATATTGTAACGTTTATTCTAATTTATATTTACAATTAATTTATATTTACAGATTTATATTCAAATACAGTCCTTATTTAATAATTTATATGATACACTGAACACACACTAACTATAATTTATATGAGAGTCACTTTATCGAGGCGCGATTGCTTCCTTTCAGTATCAACACTAACTGACTAACTGACTCCGCTGCGATGCTCGTCGCCTATTTATACTCGCATGACTTGTTCTAGAGACTTCTCGAACTCGAAGTTTTGGTGGATGCGCCGGGTTTTTCTAGATGTTACGTTTTCCAGATCATTCTTGAAAATACGGCGGAGGAGCCATAGTCGTATCATATGGGAATTTCACTGGGGGCACTAATTGAGCACATTAATGCAGCAGCTCGCGTAACAATATATTAAATAAGTAGGTTAGTTTTTGCAAAAGATTATATATTATAATTCTATTGTAGTTTCTATTATTTTTGAATATGTCAGCTACAATTAAACAACATGATAAGTTATGAAATCAAACAATTTTATTTTGTTAAATCTACATTGTATTTAAACATAAAGTGACGCGTTTCGCTAACACAGTAGCTTTATCAAACGAATGGAGGTATAATTTATGTTTAAATACAATGTAGATTTAACAAAATAAAATTGTTTGATTTCATAACTTACTATGGATCTACATCAAGTAAAAGCCTCATCTATTCAAACAACATGATCCTTATAATTTGTTCCATAAATCGTATGTCTGTTTCGATAACATTTCCTTCCTTATAGGGGGATCATTCGGTTGAGTGAAATAGCTAATAAATCCTTGTCTCTGTGTCATCACATCCCAGCTGAATCACTACATATCTATCGGTTAGACCGTAAAGATATGAATTAAGTCTGAGAGGGTTTTGCGACAGATGTTAACTTTTAATTTTAGACACGAGCAAACAGTCAAGAAAGGTGTTTAATGTTAAAATTCTCTCAATCAATATAATTAACCTTTTTGGTTCGTTTTGTCTCTTATTGCTTTATTATAGAATATATTTTTTGCAGCTGCTTGTATATTATTTTTTATTAAAGGTGTAGGTAGAGTTGGGCATGGTCAATTCACCGTCAATTGACCAACACCTATTTGACGTGACCGAAAAACTGGCGGCAGCACGAAAAATTTTGCGTTAAAATGAAAAGCGGATGATTCGTTCCCGCAAGTTTTATTGTAGATTTGACCAGTTAGTTTCAATTGAAATTTATAAAATATTTAAAAACCATCTTTTTGGTGTTTATCGAGAGTTTTATTATGATACATATATAATTGATAAAGTCGAAGAATACCCGACTTAAATATATCTTCATCTTCCGAAGATAATATTTCTTCCGAAGCCGAGCAGCTAGACTCCGATTTCAAAAATTAGAATATATACTATCATTACTATGCTCATAATAATTTAAATTATTAACCGAGTTTGCTATTTTTTGTTTATTAAGTTTTGTGTTAATATTTTAATATTTTTAATGTTGTTCATGTATATTGTAATGTTTTTCTTATTTATTTAAACTGTTTTTACCGTGGGATAAAATTATACACTTACTATGGCTAATTAATATCGATTTATTTAAAGAAACACTTACACACTATGATAAACTTAATTTATATACACACTACTTAATGTCTACTAATTTATTTACACTCGGTATAATAATTGTCCTAATTTATCTTCAACACCATTTATATTCACTTTCTGTTCACTCACTGTATACTGAAACTGTTTATCGATTCACTGTATACTGAACAACTCCTATTCACTCGAAAACCCGTGTATATATACTCCTTTTCGAATCTCTATAGAACCTTTATAGAACCTTCGCGATAAACCATTGTATGGCCTGGTACATTTCCAGAACAGTCTGGATATTACCTGCGAAAGAATCTTTCTAGAAAGGTCGCATTCTTCGTTTGCGACAGGACCGGCTTCGGAATTAGTGAGTTCGTAACAATATTTTGATATTTAAAAATAAAATACTTATTAAGTTATACATACAATTTACAATGTGCTCCTGGATGGACTCATTTTGCAATTTTATTTTTTAAATCCATTTCAGTCAGTTGACAAAAAAAAAGTTGACCGGTCAAATCCACAACCCTAGGTGTAGGCTTTGAGGATGTTTTTGTCCTAAGTTCATTTATTGAAATTACCGGATCTGTTGAGTGAACTGTAAAGCTTTTGCACTGTTTAGTGGTTTAGTTTAGTTAAGTGCAATTCAATGGGCAATGCAATGCAAGACACAAGATTTCTTAATCGAAGGCATGCGCAGCTTAGACCCAGCTGATCAGTTTCTGCAATTCGATGCATTTGGTGCCATTTATATTGCATACAAGGCGCAATTCTCGGGAAAACTCTAGTTTCTTTTGTAACCAACCAACTAACTATATCAATCGTATGATACCTATCAGCTGATCGTAGTGACTTGTTTTGTGGATACGTTGCGAGGTTGCGAACGGACTTTTGTGATATCCGACTTGCTTTTACCTCTAATTTCTTGTATGTAGCTGATTCTTGGATGAGGGCTGGTCGAAAGGATACACCACACTTTCTACACTTTATTATTAAAGACTGTATTTTTATTATTTTTTATATTATATTATATTCAGAGTCTCTCGGCTTTCTGATTTCCCTCTCATATTTGGAGGGCGGAGTTAACGCTCACAATTCAAAATTGCGGGGTTGCCACTAACAATAAATTAATGTCTTAAGATTATGGAGAATAAATCGGAAACTCAACATGACTGATGTCTTGTTATTTGTGATCTGATAATCGACAGTGATTCACTTAGTTTTTCTTTGAGCTTTCTCCACTTTCGCTATCTTCATTTTAAATAAAATAATAATAAACTTTATATATTATGTTATAATAAATTATTTTTTGAGGTTATTATACAATTTTTTCTTTGGTTGGCAGGGATGTTGCAATGACAGAGAATTGTATGATGTCAAACAACATGCATGATTCATCCTTTTTTGCAATATACATTTTTTGCAAGAAATTGCTGCAATTTTTTGCACGTTGTCACAATGTCAAGCGGCCTTTATGAAACTTTGCTTTAAAAAATTATAAGATGTTATTTAATGCATCTAACTAATTTATAAAAAATAAATTATGCGCTATACTCCCACAGAAACCTTTAAAAGTTCTATAGGTACATGTTTCCCAGTTCAATTTCCAGCAAAACAATCTCTTTCCCACCGTCTTCTATTTTTAAGATTGTTTGTCATATACATTCGCGTTTTCACAAAACGTAGCTGTGATTTCTTTTGTCTCGTTGACGAAATTGCGAGACACTCATTTATCAAAGTTAAAAGCAGATACCTAGGTGATCTTTACTCCGACCACATTTTCAGTTTCACAAAAACAATCTTTTAAATATATTATTATGCTATTTTTAAGCAGCAGGAAATGCAATTTAGAATTATGTAGATATGGGAAATTTCAAATCGTTTAACTCTGATTTATGTAAACTACAAAAATTACGTTTTGAAATGAAGCGTTCGGTTCATTCAACCACGAAGTGCGGTTAGTTAAATTTGGTTTCGTAACTAACCATTTGCATACAGCTGTTTCACCATATCGATATTGTAGATTTAATAAAAGATTTTTTATTTCAACAAGTTGTATATATTCGTTTATGGATAATAAAAATATGTTTGTGCAAATAATTTATACACCATTCTGCCGATGTCAAAATTGCTGGTTTATTTTTAATTTTTTGCAAGATTTTTGCTGTTTTCTTAAATACCCATATTACGAATCAAGTTTTAGAGGAGAGGAACACTATACCCATTTTTTTGACATACCAACCAACCCCGTTCTATAGTCACGAATATGACAATTGTTTTTTTCTAAAATTGGGGGAAAATGGTCAAAGTTGATGCCACTACTTCATGATTTTTAACGATCACCTCGCGGTTCCACGACGAATAATTAATATTTTTTCACAACTTAATGACGTATTCTCCAACCAATTCTAGAGACAATGAAACTAGTCCGAAATCACCGTACACTAACTACCGACATCGTACACTAACGTCACTAACTACCAGTGGCGGATTTACCACTAGGCAGACTAGGCAACCGCCCAGGGACGCAGGCCCTCGTGTGCCGCAAGGCAAGACAATTTTTGTAGATCGTATTTTGAGAAACAACTTTTCAAAACATTTTTTAATTTAGTCAATAGTTAAGGTTTTATAGTGCAATTAGTGCAAATCATTAATATAATATAATTTTTTTCTCTAATTTCTTTACATTCTCTCTCTGAATTATCTTCAAAAGAAGAAGCCGTTCAGGTTTTACGGAATAAATCCAAACTTCCTATAAATTTATACCCTGAGTTGAGCATAAAGAATGATTATACTTTATTACAAAGATCTGAAATAGCTGCTGCATATAAGGACTTAAACGAACGTAATGCGAAAGGTGAAAATCTTCGATTAAAATTCTCCAATGGCCAACCTAGAATTGTCGCTGCTCCTAATAAAAGATCCCGTGAAGAAGAAAACTCTCCCCGTAATGAGAAAAAAGTGCACAAAACTTCAAAATTTCCTCAAAAAAACTAAGCATAGTATTTTGGAATTGTAATGGCTTTCAAAATATTGATAATTTTTCTTCGCATCTAAAAAATCATCACATTGTTTGTTTTTCTGAAACATGGAAGACTGAAGAAATAAGTAACTTGGGAACTTCTTTGGAGGATTTTAAGGTTGTGTGTTCGCCTGCCATTAGGGAGAAGTCTGTTGGAAGAGCTAGTGGAGGACTCTGTGTAATGTATAAAGCAATGTTTAATTTTAGAGTAATCAGTAAAACACCCTGGTGGATTATTTCCTTAATTTCACTTAATAGTTGTAAGATTATTATATGTAGTGTGTATTTCAAGCCATCACTTGATTTAACAAATATTCTTGAAATGTTTCAAATAGTATTGTCAGAGGTAGTAAATGAATTTTATGATAGCTTAATTGTGATTGGAGGTGATTTTAACTGTCGTGTGTCAAATCTGGGTACAATCCCAGCTGAAATTATGGAAAACTCCAACGTATATACTGACAGGCTAAGCCTTGACAGTACACTTAATACCAGAGGTCGGTTACTACTTGATTTCATGGACAATAACGGCTTTGCCCTTATTAACGGAAGAACTTCAATGGATCGTCCTGCCAAATTTACATATGTAAGTAGACTGGGCGAAAGTGTTGTTGATCTAGTTTGGGTGAGTAATATTCATCTATCAGCCATAGCCAATTTTGTTGTTGTAGATAATGATTATTTATCTGATCACTTCCCCATTAACCTCATTCTTACGGATAAGCTCTTATTACCCGAAAACAACTTGTCGGCTTCGATTCCTCAACAATTCATTAATCTCAAATCTCTCTTCTGGAGGGACGACGCTGCATTGACTTACAAACTTACCATTAGAAATCCTGCTCGTGTCTCGCCATTACCGGGATGTCAGGCTTCTTACGATAATTTTTCTCTGGCAATATTTGAAACAGCCGAGTCACTAGGACTGGTCAAAAATAATTCTTGCAGTAGAAAAACTTATTCCAGTAAGCCCTGGTTTGACTCTGATTGTGTTACTGCGAAAAAACGTTTAAAATCCATTTTAAAAGTCTGTAAGATTGATAATTTTTCGAGCCATGTAAAAAATTCCTATTTGACTGCTAAAATGGACTATAAACGACTTTTGAAATTGAAGAAAAAATACTATGAAAATGATATTATTAACTCAATCACCAACTGTAGGGATTCTAAGGGATTCTGGCAAGCAATAAAACGATTTCGTAGTAATTCAAATAAAAAGTTACTCCCTGTTCTAGTGTGGGAAAACTTTTATCAAAATATTTATCCCCCCAGGATAATTGATAGTATTGACTTTTTTGATGCACGCCATCCTTATCTTGATTCCTCTTTTACATCTGACGAAATATACGCAGTACTAAACAAATGCAAAAACAATAAAGCGCCTGGCTCTGACTCTATCACATATGAGTTTATAAAAAATCTTCCCTCTAATTGGATACTATATTTGACTTCTCTTTATAACAATATTTTTAATTCTTGTGTTATCCCGAAAAATTGGTCCGAAATATTACTGACTATGTTACATAAAGGTGGTGATTCGGAAGATCCTTCAAACTATAGAGGGCTATCACTAGTTAATTGCTTGGCTAAAATATTCACACAATTAATTCTCAATAGATTAACTTCCTGGTCGGAGGAGTATGAAATATTACCTGAATGTCAGTCAGGTTTTCGTTCAGGTCGTGGTTGTATAGACAACGTTTATGTTCTTTCCTCTGCTATTCATTCGCATATAAGGCTTCGGAGGCGTAAGTTATTTGCAATATTCGTCGATTTTAGACGGGCCTTTGATTCTGTCGACCACAAATTATTGTGGGAAAAATGTTCAATTCAGGGGTGTCTGGGAAGATTATACAGCTCTTGAAAAAATTATGTTCATCTGCAACTGTCAGAGTCAAAGCGTCCGATGGACTCTCTAAACCTTTTGAAGTGACAACTGGTGTCCTACAAGGCGAATCTTTGAAAAACATTTTTATGGACAGGGATCTCAGGGAATAAACATTGACGGCAATAATGACATTTTGTGTTTGCTATATGCGGATGATCTCGTCATACTTGCAAATTCAAAAATTGACGTATCAAGGAAACTTAAATATTTGGAAACCTACACAGCTCTGAACAAATTATCCATTAATACCCAGAAAACTAGAATAATGTCATTCTCAAGAAGTGGTTTTCACGACAGTAAGCTCAAATATTTTTCAATAAATCTGAAGTACCTTTCACTAACAAATATGTGTACTTAGGTGTCACGCTCACATCATCTTGTCTGTTTAGGGAGATGGCTTCTGTTTCTACCGAAAAAGGCAAGCATGCAGTTGGGGCCGTTTTGCCAATTATGGCTAAAGCAAAAATTGATACTTGGTATCCCAGAATAAAAATGTTTGAATCGCTGGCACTTAGCACACTATCTAGTTGTATACCAGTATGGGGTCTGAGGTACGTTGACATCGTGGAAAAAGTTCAAATTTATTTCCTGAAACGAGTCCTGCAAGTTCAAACCAATACTCCCGATTATGTCATGAGACTGGAGACTGGACGTGTAAAGTTTGCATATAATATATTCAAAATGACGTATAATTAGTTGTGCAAAATATTAGCTATGAATGAAAGACGCCTTCCCTTTCTATGTTTCAAACGTCAACTCCAACTTATGAATGAATCGGGCAATTCGAAGTTTAATTGGTTGGCACAAGTCAAACAACTTCATTATAACCGACTCTCTTGAAATATGGGATAATTTGAATAGTAATTTGTTGGAAAAAAATAAAAAAATTATATTTAAAAAGTACTATGAAAAATTGCATGCTGATGATATTTTACTGATGCAGCGTTGTTCCTTTTTGTCTTTATATTCATCATTCACTATAACTAAGCAGCCAAGTAATTATTTATTGTTAAAATTACCCATACAGATCACCCGTACAATTGCCCAGCTACGACTGAGTAATAAACACAGGTTACGTTTCACGTTCAGAGCGATGTCATACACAGTTGATCCAAATCAGGTATGTACTGCCTGTAATCACTTAGTAAATGAAACCTTATCCCATTTACTATTTGACTGTCCAATATATACGACTATGAAACCGAAGCTTGACTGTTACTTGAGCCTGGATTTCTTTATTAATGCCCTTGATAATTTAAACACATTGAATGCTAAAATTATCTCCAGTTACATTTGGAATATATTAAAATTGAGATCATTTATCATTAACGAATAATTAAGCTTTATATTGGTTTCAATTTGTTTTGTTTAATATCCTTCGTTTTTTTTTTATCTCTCTTTACCTTTATTTGTTGTATACTAGGTAATAATTGTTTTTCTTTTTTTTTTTGTTACTCAGATTTCTTGCTGTAAACTATTTTGTTTTAAGAGCAATAAAAGTATTATTATTATTATTATTATTATTATTATTAACAAAAGCTGTAGATAATATAATTTGCAATAAAAAATTTTGCTAAATTTTTCTCATGAGACCAATAGTTCACGTTTCAACCCCTCTAAATTGAAAAGAATGAATTTTTCACTTATAAGAGTATGAGTTGTTGACTTTTCACCCGCATAGAGTGAAAAAGCCGCTTTTTCCGTTTTTTTACTTTACTTTACTTCACTTCACTTTTCTTTTTTACCTCGGAAGTTATAACTATTGCTCCGCGTCGTTCGGGTCAACTGCAGTCGCGTGCGGGAAAGTATCACTTTCCGCACTATTTCCTGTTGGTTTTTGAGGTTCAATTTGTTTCAAAATAGCCCTTAAAAAACCTAAAAACTTTCCATTTTCGGATGAATTTTAGAAAATACATCTCGGTTGTAGGGGCCGCTCGAGAAGCCTTTAGTCGAGCGGATAAAGCACAAAAAAGGCTCAAAGTTCGGAATTTTTTCCCTATAGACGGATCGGAATGCGGTTTTTTGCATTCGCTTCGGAAAATTATTTGTAAAAAATGTACCTACTTTGTTCCCATTACAAATCGGGAATTGCATCGCTGCTGTCAAAAATGCATCTTTTGGGAGGCCTTTTGGAGAATGTAAAAACTCTGTAAATAAGAGTCAGAACTGCCTCAAATCGGGTACCAGGGGGTTTTCGAGGTCGCTGATCACGATTATGATGTTGAAATTGACCCCCCAGACACCTGGGGCTCAGGAACGCCGATGAACCTCGTCTCCGTGGGACTCTCCAAGAAATCACGAGGGGAACGGAAAAAACTCCGCGCCCGGGGGTTTTTCGGGTGGCTGAATTCAAATATGGCATCGGCGAACACCTCCCGGACACCTGGTGCCCCCGAACCTCGATCTGGACATCATCCCCGAGAACTTTCTTGACAATATCGACAAAAACACCCCGGAAATTATTGGAGGCGTGTTTTTTGAGGTGCGAAATCACGATTTCACGTCGAAAACGACATTCCCACTACCTGGTGCACCGGGACCTGCGCTTGAACATCGTTTCCGAGGGTTTTCCAAACAAAATCGAAAAAGGTGAACCGAAAATCGTTATAAGGGGTTTTTGGGGCCGCTTAATCAGAATTTTGCGTGGGAAACGTCCCTCTGAACACCTGGTGCGCCGTACCCTGGCCTTGAACGTCTTCTCCGTGGGGCTCTCCCGAATTTCTAGCGGTGAAGGAGGGAAACTGGACGCCCGGGGGTTTTTCGGGTGGCTGAATTCAAATACGGCATCGACGAACCCCCCCGGACACCTGGTGCACCCGAACCTCGACCTGGACGTCATCCCCGAGAACTTTCTTGAAAATATCGACAAGAACAGCCCGGAAATTATCGGCCTCCCTTGCAATCTCGCCTGTAAAAATTGTGAAGGCTCTACTTGCAGCAATACTGAAAGATAATCAATTGAAGACGTTATTATAGCGGAGAGAGAGGACTTGGTCAACGGAAATACTGGTAATGCCAGAAATACGTCAGGTTACGAAGAAAGTTTAAAGACTAGCGATGTGTCACTTGATGGAGAATTTGATGTTTAGTAATGTACTTAAAAATTCAAGGTATTCAATAATGAGAGAAGGCAAAGTTACGGTCGCATTGTATTTGATTTGAGTTCAGTAAAAATTTGTTTAACATCAATTAGATCAATTTTCACTTTACTATTCATTCTATTCCTTTTTTCCCATATAATTAAACGGGAATCACCAATTCCTCACAGCTATTACAGTATTGATGTCAATCCCTAATCAGGTTTGGTTGACTTTCCGGTGCACCAGGTGGTGCAAGGGTACTCTCCAACGTGAAATTTGGATTGAGGGGCCCAAAAACCCCCCTCCGATAATTTTCGGGTTGTTTCTGGCTATATTGTCAGGAAAATTCTCGTAGAAGACGTTCGAGGCCAGGGTACAGCGCAAAAGGTGTTCAGGGGGTGGTTTCCCACGCAAAATTCTGATTAAGAGGCCCAAAAACCCCTTATAACGATTTTCGGTCCACCTTTTTCGATTTTATTTGGAAAACCCTCGGAGACGATGTTCAAGCGCAGGTTCCGGTGCACCAGGTGGTGGAAGGGTCGTTTTCGACGTGAAATTGTGATTTCGCGTCTCAACAAACATGCTCCAATAATTTCCGGGCTGTTCTTGTCGATATTGTCAAGAAAGTTCTCGGGGATGACGTCCAGGTCGAGGTTTGGGTGCACCAGGTGTCCGGGGGGTTCGTCGATGCCATATTTGAATTCAGCCACCCAAAAAACCCCCGGGCGTCCAGTTTCCCTCCTTCACCTCTAGAAATTCGGGAGAGCCCCACAGAGAAGACGTTCGAGGCCAGGGTACGGCGCACCAGGTGTTCAGAGGGACGTTTCCCACGCAAAATACTGATTAAGCGGCCCCAAAAACCCCTTATAACGATTTTCGGTTCACCTTTTTCGACTCAAATCAAATACAATGCGACCGTAACTTTGCCTTCTCTCATTATCGAATACCTTGAATTTTTAAGTACATTACTAAACATCAAATTCTCCATCAAGTGACACATCGCTAGTCTTTAAACTTTCTTAGTAACCTGACGTATTTCTGGCATTACCAGTATTAGTCTCTCTCTCCGCTATAATAACGTCTTCAATTGATTATCTTTCAGTATTGCTGCAAGTAGAGCCTTCACAATTTTTACAGGCGAGATTGCAAGGGAGGCCGATAATTTCCGGGCTGTTCTTGTCGATATTGTAAAGAAAGTTCTCGGGGATGACGTCCAGGTCGAGGTTCGGGTGCACCAGGTGTCCGGGGGGGTTCGTTGATGCCGTATTTGAATTCAGCCACCCGAAAAAACCCCGGGCGTCCAGTTTCCCTCCTTCCCCGCTAGAAATTCGGGAGAGCCCCACGGAGAAGACGTTCGAGGCCAGGGTACGGTGCACCAGGTGTTCAGAGGGACGTTTCCCACGCAAAATTCTGTTTAAGCGGCCCCAAAAACCCCTTATAACGATTTTCGGTTCACCTTTTTCGATTTTTTTTGGAAAACCCTCGGAGACGATGTTCAAGCGCAGGTTGCGGTGCACCAGGTGGTGGGAATGTCGTTTTCGACGTGAAATCGTGATTTCGCGCCTCAAGAAACACGCCTCCAATAATTTCCGGGCTGTTTTTGTCGATATTGTCAAGAAAGTTCTCGGGGATGATGTCCAGGTCTAGGTTCGGGGGCACCAGGTGTCCGGGTGGTGTTCGACGATGCCATATTTGAATTCAGCCACCCGAAAAAACCCCGGGCGCGGAGTTTTTTTCGTTCCCCTCGTGCTTTCTTGGAGAGTCCCACGGAGACGAGGTTCATCGGCGTTCCTGAGTCCCAAGTGTCCAGGGGGTCAATTTCAACATCATAATCGTGACCAGCGACCTCGAAAACCCCCGGGTACCCGATTTGAGGCAGTTCTGACTCTTATTTACAGAGTTTTTACATTCTCCAAAAGGCCTCCCAAAAGATGCATTTTTCACTGCAGCGATGCAATTCCCGATTTGTAATGGGAACAAAGTAGGTACATTTTTTACAAATAATTTTCCGAAGCGAATGCAAAAACCGCATTCCGATCCGTCTTCAGGGAAAAAATTCCGAACTTTTTTGCTTTATCCGCTCGACTACTTGCCTTAGGGCCTCCAATGTCTTGAATCCGCCACTAACTACCTACAAGTGATGAAACCAGAAAGAATTATTTGTGGATTCCTGCTTCTATGTATATAACGAGAATTATCGCACAAATCAGAACTTCCAACAAAAAGATACTGAAATTTTCTTTTAAAGGTAATTTCTATTCAATTGATTGTAGTGAAATATGTTCCGTTTGTAATATGCATACACCAGAATCGTTAGAGCACATTCTATTCAAATGCCCAATTTATAGTTCTCTTAGACAAAACAGATTTTTTTATGGTGTGGATGGTATTGATGGTCTAGTACACTATTTAAACGTCAATAATGACAATCTCCCCGAGCTCTCTGCTCTAGCCAATATTGTCATTGGTATATTAAAGTTAAGAGCTTTTGCATGCGGAGAATAGATAATCACAAAATATATTATATACTAACCTAATTTATGTACCGAACCCTTGTGAAAAGATGTATCTTATGCACAATAAAACTATCTATCTATCTAACTACCTACAAGTAAATTATCTGCGTCGGAGCGTTTGAAAATTTTGGTACATCTTTTTCTGGCGCCTTACACGTCTGTATCATAATACAACATTCAATACTCGATTCAAACTAGCCAGAACTCGCCAGACGATAGGAGGGGTAAGGAAATTTTCGGTAATACATAAATCGACGAAGTGAATTTACTTGTCGGTAGTTGGTGTAAGGTGCCAAAACCCACAAAGCAATAAATTGAAGAA
Source organism: Galerucella tenella (assembly GCA_910591685.1). Classification (NCBI taxonomy): domain Eukaryota; kingdom Metazoa; phylum Arthropoda; class Insecta; order Coleoptera; family Chrysomelidae; genus Galerucella; species Galerucella tenella. Next base: position 13,141 of record CAJUYH010004783.1, on the reverse strand, counting down.
GGCTTTTTTTATTCTGACTTTTTACGCATGATGAAAGAAGTTGAGTGAGGAAGTTTTTAAGTGTTTATATATATCTGAATACGTAGTATTAAAATTTAAAAATCGAAGATGTTTTTGGTAATAAAGTTAGAGCTATCAATATGCAGTAGCGATTTTAGTGTGCCCTCGCCGCGCGGCCCGCGCATTGAGAAGTTTTTATTCTTAGTAATCTGTGCTACTGCTAACAAATACTTCACTTCGAATCAGAACGAGAATGTTGGTTTTATACCGGGAATAAAGGAACTCGAATCGATCACAGACATTAGTTGCTTTTTTTCTACCACCAATCTAAGCTAACCTAAGTTAAACTTAGCTAAGCTACCGTTCGTTTTGCCAATGAAGTTAGATTTACTAAGATCAACTGACTTCCCCCCTTGCCTCCGCCAAGTATGCCGGATTTTTGACTTAGCAAAATTTCTTAGCTAAGTTCAATAGCGAATGCAAGAAAAGTCACTCATTTTTGACATCTGATAAAGATTCTAACCTCAAAAAACATATTTGGAGTTCTTTTAATAGAATTCGTTTTGAATTTTTATTTTAATTCATAATGGATCACCTTTCTCGAGACTGTTGTGTTGTTCCAAATGTAGATATATCCAGTAAATCCATTTTGTGAGCTACTAGTTTCCTAATTACTGGTAATTTTTATTTTAATTAACCCAAGTTGAAAGTTCTGATTCAATAAATTTTTGATTTATTATAGTAGTTTACCTAACTAGTGCGGAAAGTGATACTTTTCCGCACGCTATTGCAGCGGAGTTCGGCCAGCAATCGCGTGCGGAAAAGTCACTTTACGCACGTGTTAGGTACACTATTTTTTCTACTAGCATGCGGAAAGAACCCAAAAGTAATCATAAATCAACATTTCTCATTATATACATATCAACAAATTAATTATTATTATTTGACATTCATTTGATGAGGCTTATACCAGGGCCATCAAAAAATTATTGAAAAATAAGTTTTTTTTTATTAAAAATTATAGCAGCATTATAATAAATTTATTAATTTTTCAGTCATTTGGTAAACTTGGATATACAAAATACATATTTTGAATATTCAAATGTCAGTATATTCCTCAAATGTCAATAAATTTACTTTCCGCACTAGTGCGGAAAAGTGACTCTTTCCGCACGCTTTTTAGTGCGGAAAAGATTCACTTTCCGCACGTTAGTAGAAAAATTTGTTTACCTTTCCATCTTTGTTTGTTTGCAAATGCGCTTGCGCCGATATTGTCGACTTTACAGCGATTGAAATGTGCGTTCGAACTACAACGCAGCTCAGCTAAGAATTATGTAGTTAGCTAAGCTAAGCCGGGGGATAGAAAAAAAGCAACTATTATATTACTGTGTTACTTCATTAAAAAAATGTCAGATGAAGAATTATATTTTTTGACAAAGCTTGATCTAAGTCTGCTTCAGTAATTTTAAGAAACTTTTTAGATGTGTTGTATGATCCATCAACAAAATTTAAACCCAAGCGGAATTCAATTAATTTTTTGAGCTACTAAGCTGCAACCGCAAAAAATCAACAATACAGAGTGCACACGTGTGTAGTCCCCTCTTACTATTTCCTGTTACCAAGCCCGATGAAATAGCTGAGCAGTAAGAGATTTTGACATAAGTTTTTCCTTAAAGTTTACTACAAAAAACATTCAATTGGGTTGATTCTACAAGGAGTAGTTAAAAATTAATTACACGCCACATTATTTCCGCTATTAGAAATGTTTTAATTGATACATAGTCAAGATTAGGGTATTTTAACAGGTTAATGACCAATTAAGAGTATACCGTTAATATTTTGAAGCTTATTATGCATTTAAAATAGTAAAATGGTCTTGGCAGATTGTCTAATTTTTAACCAATTCAACATTTCCTCCAGATTTGCTTCTTATAGGGTAAATTCTGTAAGAAGTAGTTAAAAATTTACATCACGCCGTTATATTTGAGCAAGTGTCACTTTTAGTTCAAGAGCAACAATAACTTTAAAATCAAAGTTTCCCATACATTCACCCTTGGACAGCATTAACTAAATAGTTTCAGTAACTTTTACATAGTTGGTTTATCTAAACTATAGTGTATTGTTATCATGTTGATAGCTGAGGAGCTAATTATAAATTCAAAAACTTGCCTGGAACACTTCAGGGTGATTCCAACAATTAAACAGAATTGTAAGCGCTTCTTCATGTGAATAAGTGTTCAGTTAGCAACTTTCGTTAGATTCTTCCTGTATAATAGTGAGCTGCAGGTAGCGAGGACAATAGAACCCTAATACCATTACTATTCAAATATATTTAGAAGTGATAAATTTGCCGTGACAGTGCAGTGTAATTGGGTAAGAATAAGATCCTAGATTATTCAATTTAATTAATGAATTAGTAAGTTCTACATATAAGAATAATTTGTAGCCCTAAAAAGTGCTGATTTGTTAAAAACTTGCAGATGGTGTACCTAAACAAAATTCAACGGTTCCATCCATGATATTGTCCAATTGCTAGTTATAGCACTGTTAACTATGTTTGCATAAACAGATACTCGTAGTTGTTATTCCAAAATAGAACCCGTTCAAAATTTCGCCAACATAACTTTTATTGAAAAGTATAAATATGCATGATATAGCAGACGTACACCTACGGTAGTGGTACCTGCATGATGTTTTTACCGAAACGGTAACTGTCGGTACCATTCGCAAAACAGATTACCTCCTACTGTATTTTTTATGAAGAATTTTAAAGGCATTACGTTGACGTAGTCGATCCTAATGGGAACGTTCAATGTTATGAAATACATAATTCTATATAAAATTACTGTTATTAATTTAGCGTTCACTGACGTGAATATAAATAATGATAATTATAATTATATTGCATTTTATTATCTAATTATTTGTTAATTGAAATAGGTATTTTAAAAATATTCCAATTTTCCTTTTCTAAAATATATTACTTTGGAAATAAATTATTTCTAATTTTTTTTTTAAAACTTGGTTGTAATTCTTCTGATTATTAAAACATAAGAATCCATAAGTCTGATGTCCCATAGACTCCGTTTCACATAAGAAGAAGCCTCGTGTAGCTTCTTAACTATCTTGCGCAGAAACCAAAATCAGTCTTGTTCATTTATGTCACCTCGTAATGACCGTTTCATTCCATTGGCGTTACAACAGCCATATTATTACTAATATTTGAGGTTGTACTTGAAGCAATGATGTTAATTATCCGTGAGTGTTGTGTGTTTTATTTGATCTAAAACCATGGCTCCTGAAAAATGATCCACAGTCAAGGCCGACATACCTATTCTCAAACACATTGCAATATTTATGGAGTCAGATGCTGGACGTAATTTTCAAGTCGAATAAAAAAGTATAATAATCTAATATATTATTACTCCTGGCATTGACTATTTTCCATAAATACATTTTTTCCAAGTTCTTATTTTGTGTCTTTTTTTTAACCTTTTTTAATAATATAAGAACGTAACTGAGTCTTAATTTTCAGTCGATTTCATTGAACATCGCCAATCGTTAATTGAAAGTATAAATATTTTAACGATACCAAGTGTTTTTATATAACAGTGTCTATTGTATGTAAAAATATATCTCGAAAATCTTTAAAGAATTATCAAATTTGTTTTATTTAAACTATACAAATGATAAATACATTTTTAATATTCTAATTTAGTGTTAACCTACAAAATGTGAAAACGTTACGCTACTGATTTTAAGTCGAATGTTAATTTTACAATATGGTGCTGGTTTTGACAACTAGTTCGCGTATACGACTTCAGCTTAACGTAGCTCCTTCTTATGTGAAACGGAGTCTACTATTAATGCACGCATCCACTATTTCATTTTAAGAAATTAGTAGATTCCTACCAAAATAGAGTAGCAAACAAAAGGGTTCAATGAAACTCTAAGTCAAAACACAATATAATATATTGTCCAGCTAGGACCAATATATAATCAACTACTAGTTTCGGTAAGACATTACCATCATCAGGATATATGAAACACGAGATGATATTCATGCCCTTCTAGTTGTACATGTTTCATATAGGCTCCCAATAGACAATTTCCCAAAAAAGGGTCTAATTTCGGCAATTTATCTTATTTTCGTGTAAATTTCTGACCTGTCCTGATATGGAATAATGACATGCAATAAAGCCATAAAATTATTAACCGCGACAGGGTCGTATTTATTTTGTTGGCGAATAATGAATTATTACCTGAAAACTGTATTATAAGACTTTTGGGTCATTCTTATTACAAAAAGGTACTTTATTTTTCATCTTTTCATCAGGTATAGTACGCCTCTGCACGGTAAGTTTTATAGTTTTATTGCATCTCAAGCATAAGTCAAGTCAAGTCAGTTTTTTAGATATTGCAAAGAACTATAACTGTCATAGGCATGATATCTTTGTCAATTCATAATCTTAAACTAACGTGTGTTTCACAAAAGCTTTACAGCGAACAGCCTAAACAAATTGCTTGTCTGGCTATTACTGGTACTATCAGCTCCACACCGTCAGCAGACATGGAAATCCTTCTGGGGCTACCTCCTCTCCATATATTTTTGGAAAGAAAGGCTAGATGGACAGCATACAGAATTGTACATATTTCTAAATGCACAAATCAGGCTTATACAGAACGAAGCAGAATGCTAATGGACACTCAAAGACACAGTATTCTGAGAATGAGCTCTGACATAATGCCTCCAACAGTAAACTACGACCTGCCTTACACCGTCCTAATTCCAAATAGAGATTAATGGGTCCTCCGTAAGGATGAGCTATTAAGTGCAGACAGCTGTTGGTACACAGACGGCTCAAAAACACCCTCAGGCTCTGGTGCAGGTGTATTCGGGCGCAGACCTAGGACAGAAATTTCAACCTCTCTAGGATCCTATGCAAACGTATTTCAGGCGGAAATTTACGCCATTGTTTCATGTGTGGAGAGAGTGGAGCAAGTCAATCTCATACATAGAACAATAAAAATATTCTCGGACAGCCAAGCGGCTTTAAAAGCACTTAGCTCTCGTCGTGTAACGTCGAAATTGGTTTTAGACTGCCAAAAAAGATTCTCTTCAATAGGAGAGCTCAATAAAGTATCGCTGGTCTGGATCCCTGGCCATTCTGACATGGAAGGAAACGAGAAGGCAGACGGTATCGCACGTATTTCTATCGGACCAGAACCAGAATTGGCATCGCAATAAGTTTTGCCAAACAAACACTAAATACCTGGACAGCAAGGAGAGCTTTAGACTTCTGGCATAATTTACCAGGTTTGGTTCATTCAAAGGCTTTTATACATCCTTCGAAGAATGTCTCCAAACAAATGTTAGACTATAGCAGGCATGTCTTACGTTGTCTAATATGCCACTGTCATCTGAATCATCATATGCTGAAACTTAGACCGTCGGAAGATCCGACTTGCCGTCTTTGTCTGGAGGATAATGAAACAGCTGAGCATAAAATTTGTGCCTGTCCCGCCGCGGCTCGAATCAGGTATCTGATGTTTGGCAGGGTCTCTCTCTCGCCCTCGGACCTGAAATATCATTCACCAAATAAACGAATCGGTTTTGTTGCGAAGCTGAATTTGTTTGGGGAAATTTGAATAGGTACGAGCCACAATAGTAATACGCAGTGGAGGGCCTTATAGACCCACTCACTACAAACCTAACCTAACCTAACGTATTTTTCAGAATTTTTTGCGCGATCGATCTTTTTTGTTCATTTACAACATCGGTTGTCAGGACGGTAGGTTGTGTTTACTGGTTTCTAAGTCTAACACGTCGGTAAGTGATTTACTTACCGTTCAGACGTCGGTAAGTGAATTACTTACCGACGTCTTAGCCCTACATACATTTAAGTGGCCCTAAATAATATATTACTTCATTCATTACACAAAAGGAACAAAAAAAATAAGAAGATTGATATTTTTTTCATGAACAAAATCGAACAGAACAATATGAAAAGTAATAAATAGCATGAACAAAATTTCACCAAAATGCAAAGTATATTTTAAACTGATCGAGAAGTATAAATGTCACTTTTGACATTTCGTTTATTTCGAAGAAATTTATAGTATATTAAGTATCAAGAACGGTAAGGGTTGTTTACCGGTCGACAGCAATGTTTGGAGGCTGAGCGTAGCGAAGCTTCCAATTTTGCTGGAGACCGGTATTACCCTTAACGTTCGAAATGCTTATACCATTTTTTGCGCGATCGTATTGAAATAAACTTCGAATAAAATAATTTAAATTTCTTCGGAATGAACGAAATGTCAAAAGTGACATTTATACTTTTCGATCAGTTTAAAATATAATTCAAATTTCTTCGAAATGAGCGAAATGTCAAAAGTGACATTTATACTTCTCGATCAGTTTAAAATATAATTTGCATTTTGGTGAAATTGTTTTCATGCTATTTATTACTTTTTATATTGTTCTGTTCGTTTCTGTTCATTAAAAAAATATAGATCTTATTTTTTTTGTTCCTTCCGTGTAATGAATGAAGTAATATATTATTTAGGACCACTTAAATGTATGTAGGGCTAAGACGTCGGTAAGTAAATTACTAACCGACGTCTGAACGGTAAGTAAATCACTTACCGACGTGTTAGACTTAGAAACCAGTAAACACAACCTACCGACCTGACAACCGGTGCTGTAAATAAACAAAAAAGATCGATCGCGCAAAAAATTATTTTATTCGAAATTCGAATATTTCAATACGATCGCGCAAAAAATGGTATAAGCATTTCGAACGTTAAGGGTAATACCGGTCTCCAGCAAACATTGCTGTCGACCGGTAAACAACCCTTACCGTTCTTAATACTTAATATACTATTCTATAAATAGGTACAATTGAGGAAATAATAATTTTTCTTATATAAATATTTTCCGTTTGATATTCACTTTTTCGATAAAATAGAGGGTAAACTGATCATTGCAATTTTGGTATTTTGGACTTTACGTGCACCGTGGACTGTGTTTCTCATTGTACTCAGAAACGGAGATACTTTATTTATAATTGCACTAATTTTTGCTAGTTTTATGTTAACTTCGATTGAGATTAGCAGTTTTAAAAACTGACGATGATTATAATACGAATAATATCCAATGAGTAAAGCTTGAAATACATGTTTGTTACTTTTAATACTTAGTTTCAATGTAAAATACTGTGATGTAACTTAACTAGATTCTAGTAACTTTTGTTGATGTAAGCTGGTAAAACTGAATTACTTCTAACAACAATTGTTATATTCTTCTTGCTTGCTACTAAATTTTTGTGTGTAATAATTGAGAAAAATTCCACTATATTCATAGTATCAACTAACTAGTGATAATGACAAATGTCTCAAGAATACATCAGGGCCCTTATTCTTAAGGGGCTAGTGAGAATCTCACCATGAGATTGGTGTATTGCAGGGTTGCCTAAAACATGAGTGATCCATATTTGTCGTATTTTTAAAGAGAAATAGTAAGATCTGCATTTCTGTTCGACTACGCAAATTGAAAAATTTTAATTGTTCTCAATTATTTAATATGGTTGAAATAATACCCTTCTTGGTGTGCGTCATCGATTGATAATGTCCTTCTAACACATTACGTAGGAAGAAATGAAAAAGGCAGATCTGTGATTAATCTTAATCAAAATATCACAATAATGAACCGTTTAAATGTATTACGTTAACCCTAAACTTCGACTTACAAAAATTTGATTGGTTGATGTATAGATTACGCGCAAGCTCAACCTATCAATCGAGAATTCAAAATACTATGAAAGCGTTACTTTCATAGTGGCAATGTGTCTTACGTCTTTCACTACTGTCACACTGACAGTTCTCGACAGGTCTGTACTTTGTTGTTATTATTTATGAAAAGTGAATATTATTCTTATTGTTTTATTTATTTAAATAATACAAAAATATGCATGGATACACGGAAAAAATCAGTATTTTGAAAGTTCTCAAGTATTCTGAGTTAGAAAAAGAAGCTGGCAATTAATAATTGCATAATTTTTGTGAAATTGGCTGAATACGATGCAGGTGATTTTATTTATAAAATTTAAGGTTAGCTATATGTCAAAATAGCAAATAAAAGAAACGACATATACGTCACAATCGATGACGCACACCAAGAAGGGTATTATTTCAACCATACCAGTTTTACCGTTATTATATCACATGATTCAAGTGTGCAAGTTTTTTTTGTATATTTTTTAAAGTAGTTCATGAATGGGAATAAAAAGGAAAAATTTAGCTGCCCAGCTGACAACGTCGGTAAAAAAATTTAGATTTTTCTTTATTCTAACTACTTTTCTTTAGTATTGAAAATTTGCTGTTCCCACAAGATGAAATGCTCCAGTTTGGGTGGCCCACCACCTTGTCAGGTCTTGAATTACAAAATTGCACACGAGGTTTGTTAAGGTTTGTGTAAGCCTTCCAAAGCTCCAGTCTTTTTTGGTCCCCCCAATAAAAGAGAGAAACTTGTTGCCACACTTTTTTGGCACATTGCCTGGTAAACCCTTCCGTAAATACCCCGCTAATTAATTCAGGATGAGTTTTTGCTCATCTGTTGGATACTGTTTAACACTCATTGTCCATAAGATATAAAACAATTATTAACAAAAAATTAAACTAATAACAAATACATAATATATCAACAACACAAACTCCAAACTTGAAACAATACGACTCTGTGAAAAAAAATGAAAAAACTAAGAAACATAATGAAAGTTGACTAGAGCTCTGATGCAAAATGGAATAATAAAAATTTAAAAACCGAGATTTAAATCTCTTTCGTTTCACGCAACCCGTAGTACACCAATCTCATGGTGAGATTTCCACTAGTCCCTTAAGAAAACGAGACCAGATGTCTCTTCAGGACCTTTTAAATAATTAAAACCGCCAGATTTAGAATGTTGCGTCTAAATTATCTGCAAGAATATTTCTGAAATTGGAATTTTCGATGGAAGTCACTTTATTGAATTTGAATTTAATAATTATCCACACCTAAATTTCTCTGTACAGTAGGTATACATATTTCAGTTTTCCAATTATTAACCAAATTATAAGGAGCATCGTGCTAGTAGATAACGTGACTAAAATAAATGTCGTATTAATCAAATAAGGGTAGAGTCAAAAACCGCCACACCTAAACTAAAATGTTCGGGCGTCGTCCTATTGTTTTCCCACTCATTGCATTTTCCCTTATTTCGTTCAACCCCATAATCCAGGGGTCACCAGGTTATCTGATCCACGACGATTATATAGGACATGCAGACATGAGGAAATCTCTATGTTTTTCCATGGACGTAGGATTATAAAGATTTTCTTTTCTATTTGTTTATTTACATTTGTAACAGGGACGTATATAAGGGGGATTTTGGGGGTTCAAACCCTTCTCTTAGAAAATACAATAAAGGTACAATAATTTTTTATTAGCATACTGCCGCAATATGAGTATTCATCGGGATATGCCAACTCCTCAACAATTGTGAATAATTTAGCTGAAGAGGTTAAATTTACTTTTGTGAGATTGATTTTCTGTTTTAATAAAAGCTTCAATTTTCAATCATCTATCACTTTTTAAAATAGGTGCTCCCAAATTAATATACAGGTAACATCTCGGCTGGTATGGGAATGCGGCGAAGAACTTAACAGACTGGCGACTCGAAACAGTGTAACACTGGATGGGTCCCAGGTCACAAAGGAATCGCTGGCAATGAAAAAGCTGACGAACTTGCAAGAGCAGGATCGTCAACACTGATGAACGGACCCGAACCATCTGTGGGCATCCCCAGATGCTCCACTAGGTCATGGTTAAAAGGGTGGGTAAAAGAACAATCCATAAAACTCTGGAAGAATACGCCCAGGCAAACACATGGGAAAACATTTATGAAAGAACCATTAGAAAAAGTAGCAAAAGAACTGCTCTCAATGAGCAGAAACAAACTACGCACCATAACGGGGCTTCTTACGGGACACTTTCCCACAAAGGAGCACCTGAACAAAATAGGGCTGTATAACGGAGACCTCACATGCAGGAGATGCAAAAAGGACACTGAAACAGCTCATATTATGCAACTGTGAGACGCTGGATCACAAGAGGCAAAAACTAAATGGAAGACCCCAAATGATTCCAGAAGATTTCTACAACCAACCAGTAAAGAACCTGTATGAGCTAATACAGGGAACTAATTGGCTGAATAGGCTGTAGTCAGAATGTTAGGAGAATCCACAATAAACCCAAGAGCCTGAGGTGGTGCCGGTGAAGGGACGGCACCTTTAAAAAATATATATACATGGTTATAACCATTTCAGCAGAAGGGGGAAAAACGAAAAACGATGTTTAAAAATACTTTTAGATGTAGCCAAGTCAAACAAATAATTAAAAAAAAAAACTTAACATTTCTTGAACTTGAAAAATTGCTTTAGGTCGTGGCACTCGATTTTTTTTGCCTTAGACGGCGCCTTCATGTAACGTTATATTTGACCACTATCATTGGAATATTCAAATATCTACCGGACGGCGAGTAGCCAGTCCTTTTTTCTTATCAACATGTGATTCTCGTCGAAAACCTGTAGCACCGATCATCGCTCGAAGGCAAAATTTTTACATTTAATGTGCGACGAATAATCTACGTTGGTGAGGTTCAGTATACACTGATATTGGTCAAATCTTTAAATTCTTCTCTCCTATACAGATAAAGAAATTAAGAACACACTACGAATATTTAAAGTCTTTCTCGAAGCGGAGCATGTGAACAGGAGAGGAATATACAACGTATGTCGATTGCTCATCGCATGGTTCAATTTAATAGCGAGTAGTTAAAATAAGCTTTCTTTCTCCTGTGAACCATGAACCGATAAGGTCAAGAATTTTTAATTTGTGTGAGAGATTTACCTCAAACTTTATCTTTCCTAAAGTGCATTCAATGTGAATGCACTTACTGAGTACCTGAAGTTACCTGAGTTACCTGAGACTTACTT
>CAJUYH010004782.1:0-25737 GCA_910591685.1 Galerucella tenella | reverse complement strand
TCACGAGGTGATCTTCCATGTCCAGCCTCATTCTGTGCAGTATTTTGGGGTGGACATTTCTGTTCATCCCCAGCTACTGCTTTTGATTGAGGTGAGCACTTCTGTCCAGCCTCGAGATTTGTTTTTTGTGTGTGGATTTTTTTCATGTGTGTTCCCACGAGTAGCAAGGGAAGGGTTGGTCACCTCTGGCAGAGCCCCGCATTACCAGAGGAAGGCTAATTACAATGGGGTTCCGCCCGGTTCCCCAAGGGGATCGTTAGTGACCGCATATCACCCTGCGGCCATTCAGCTGTCAGCACGATTCCCACAACGCGATATACGGTACATTGTGTATATTTTGGTAAAAATTTAGAGGAAATATATTTGGCTTTGTCCGATTTTGGGTAGTTCTTCTTCCAAACCCGATCACCTACGTAGAACCTATGATCTCGTTTGCGCAAATTATAACGTTGACTACTCTGCCGATATGCTGTTTGCAATTTTTTTCTCACCACTTCGAAAATTTTAGGCATTTCTTGTGTATCCTGAATTCGGTGGATTTTATCGGAAATGGTAACCTGATTATTTGCATTCTCTGCAATAATACCATAAAAATTTCCCGAGACAGGTATACATTTCGAGCAAAGGTAAGGAAGGAAGGGGAGAAATCGGTAACTTCATGTTTCGACAGCCGAATTGCTTGAGCAATTTTATAGATCTCTTCATCCCACGATCTATGATCTTCATAACTATAAGATCGTATAGCTGTGATAATGGATTTGTTTACGCGCTCAGTGTGATTAATTTGGGGATGGAAGTTAGCATTATACCAAATCTTTTGAACTGAATATTTTTCCATAAGATTTTTGAACAAATGACTCGTGAACTGTTTACCATTATCGCAAGATACAATTTGAGGTATTCCAAAAATAAGAAAAACATGATTTTCTAAGAAATCCACAATAGAACGAGCGGTAGCCTGACGTAAGGGATGAACCAATACAAATTTCGTTTACCAGTCAACTACAACAAGTGCAAATTGATTACCTTTACGAGATCGGGGATATGGCCCTAAAAGATCACATGATATCAATTGAAAAGGGAAGTTAATGTTACGATACTGTCCCATTAATCCTGCTTGTGGCAAGTTAGATGGTTTACAAGATGCACATATTTTACAACGAGTAACATATTTATAAACTGATTTTCTAAGATTAGGCCAATAATAGATTTCAGAAATTCTCTCTAATGTTTTAAAAACACCGAAGTGAGAAGAAGTTGGACTATCATGAAAATGATGTAAAATTTCACTTCGATTTTTAGTAGGAACGACAATTTTCCAATCGGAGACATTGCTAATTGGTCCAAATTTATTGAAGACATGTTTATATAATATGTTATTCTCAACTCTAAAACTTGGGTATTTTTCCGGAAAATCCTGAACATGAGAAATCATATCATTATACCATTTATCGGGATGTAAGGTAGATAAGTCTAATATACTAACTTCGGGTATACGAGATAATGCATCTGCTACCACAGTTCCGGTAGATCTACGGTGTACGATAGAGAAATCGTATTGCGACAATTGCAATATCCATCTAGCTAAGCGAGGAGAAGGTTTTTTCATGTTCTTCAACCAAACCAGAGAAGAATGATCGGTAATTACGGTAAAATGACGACCTATAAGATAATATCTAAAATGATCAATCCCTAACAAAACTGCTAACAGTTCCTTTTCAGTAGTACTAAACTTCTTTTGACCCTTTGTGAGTTTCTTACTCATATAAGCTATGGGATGTTCGAGTCCATCTTCCAATTGAAAAAGAACACTTCCTACCCCAACGTCACTAGCATCTGTCATAAGGAAGAAAGGTTTGGTGAAATCGGGACTACTCAAGATAGGAGCGGTAGTTAAGACAGTTTTCACCTTTTCGAAAGCCTGATTTGCCTGGGATGTCCAAGTAATAGATTGATGTTTCTTTCGCTCACTTAGAAGATCAGAAATTGGAGCAGATAAGGAAGAAAAATCTTTAAGAAACCGACGATAATACGAAACCATTCCCAAGAATCTACGCACCTGAGTGGCAGTTTTCGGAACAGGGTACTCACAAATAGCCGAAACCTTTTCAGGATCGGTACGAAGACCATTTTCATCCACTACATAACCTAGATATCTAAGGGAAGAACGACAAAACTGACATTTATCTAAATTCACCGTCAAGCCGGCATCTCGGAGTTTCTCAAAAACACTCTGAAGAATTTCCATGTGTTTGTCAAAATCAGGAGTACAAATGATGATGTCATCCAGGTAATAAAAACAATACGGTTCTAAGGAAGGACCAATGACCAAATCGATCAAACGACACATACTAGCAGGAGCGGAGACCAACCCAAAAGGAGTAGTGACATACTCGAATAAACCTTTACCCTTAACTGCAAAAGCTGTTTTTTCCCGAGAAGATTTCTCTAACGGAATTTGATAAAATGCTTGCTTCAGGTCGATACTAGATATATAACGAGTATCTCGAAGTTGACTCAGTATAACTTCGATTGAAGGTAAGGGATAAGCATCTTTATTTAAAGTTACACTATTTAGTTTACGTCCATCAAAACACATTCTATATTTACCATCTCCCTTTTGAACCAACCAGATAGGGCTACAATATGAAGATTTACTTTCTTGAATTACACCTAATTCTAGCAAAGTATCGACTTCCTTTTCCAGGTAAGCTTGCATAGCCTGAGGTAAGGGATATTGGGTTTGTTTAAAAGGAGGAGAATTTCCGGTATCAATAAAATGCTCTATCAAATGAGTTTTGCCGATTTTATCTGAAGGACTAATAGTTTTAAAGAGATCAATAGTTTTATTTAATTGACTAGTTTGATTAGGAGTTAAATGAGATATATCCCGAATTGTATTGACTACAGCCAACGAGAGTGAATTTACAGTTAAAGATAATTTAGAGAAATTTATTTTTACGTTAAAAATTTTAAGAAAGTCCATACCGAGAATAATATCATGTTTGACAGAAGGTATTAGATAAAATTTCATAAGCCTAGATATCTTGTCCGTGATGACATATGCTTCGATATAACCAAGAACGTCCTGCAACTTACCATCTGCAGTAGATATTTTTAAGTTATCATCGTTTAAGATAGGTACCGATAAGTTATGAATAAAATCCAATGCACGAGAACCAATCAATGAGATATTTGAACCAGTATCAACAAGACAAGAAATTGTTTTATCGAAAATTATGATATCGACATAAGGTCGATTATCATCTTTAACATTATAAAGCAGTGATCCTACATTTGCTAAAGACTTAGATTTTGAGTGTGAGACAATTGAATTTGATCTTAAATTCGTTTTATAGAAATTTTTAACAAATAAAAGCCATGAATTCCAGTCGGAGCGATTTACAGTAGGAACCTTTTTCAAGATAGAAGGAGAGATTTTTTTTTCAGAACTGGAATTTATAGGATTTATCTGAGGTAACCTCAATTTTTGTCGTTTGCTGGTTTTTCCTGCGATTTTGCCTTTGCTTTGACTTTGGATTTTCCTGATGTTCCCGGTTTCTGAGCGATTGTGGTAGAGTGGGAAGCTCGACCATCGCTTTGTTCGTTTTTTGAACACTTTGGACATTTAGTTTTCACAGTATCAGGATGTCCACAACCAAAACAAAACAACTTCCTAGGAATTTGACAGTTATAATACATATGACCTGCTTGTTTGCAATTCCAGCAAGTCCAAGTAGAAGATACAACCGATATATTTTTCCGAGTTTGTTTGAAACAAGAGTTATCTTTAAAAGAAGTACTAGGTATGCTCAAATCTGGTTCAAGTAAATATTGACTGCTTCTATGATTTGATGTAGACTGTTGGTCCCAAGTTAATGTTTTCTCTAGTCGTTTACATTTGTCAGTCAAAATATCAACAGTATCAATATCAATTAAAGCTAGTGGTTGTGCATAATGGGGTAAGAGATTTTTACGAATAATACGAATAATGGCACTTTCGCTTGGCTTATCATCAAGACGATTAAACAAACCACACATGGCGTTAATATATAAGGTAACTCTCTCATGTTGACCTTGCTTTCTAGCTTTGATTTCCTCAAGTAAATCATCTTGATAGTTATAAGGCAAGAAATCTGATTTCAATTTGGTCACTAATTGTTCCCAATTTTGAACTTTACTTCTGTTAATTAAATACCAATTAAAAGCTTGATCGCTAAACAAATCAGCTGAGCTAGAAAACAATTCAGCATCCGTGATACCTCTCGAAATTTTAAGACAATTTACGCGTTCTAAAAAACCAAGTACTGATTCCTTGGAATCGATTCCTGAGAATCTTATCCCCCATTTGTGTACAGGTACAGGTTTAGAAAAAGAAAAACTTTGACTTGTATTTACCGGAGTGGATTGTCTATCGGGATCAATAACATTGAGTTTGCTATCTAATTCACCTTCTAAGCAGAATATTTCTGTTGTTAAATGTTTTTTTACTTGTTCTTGTTCGTCCTCCTCGCAAGTCAAACGAGAAGTACGTGGTGTGAGGTGAGTTAGACGACAAGTCAACCTTCTATACTCGACATCCGAAGAAGTTCCAACAAAATCTTGAACCTTCTTCTTCAAGTCGGCAAAAGAAATCTTAATACCCGTAATTTCCGTAGAAAATGGTAGTTCAACATATGAAATTGAACTCCTCATAGATACTTCCTGTGTTAGAACACCGCGCAATAATTTCTTCTTCTCTGTAACCAGTGAAGGTATCTCTAAGCCACGATAAGAAAGTTCATAATCTAATTCATGAGATAAAAGATAATCAACATTTAGTTTGAACACTCGTGCCATTTTATTAAACGGTATATGACGAAATTAAAGTATAAGATAAAAGAAAAAAAATAGAGTACTGTTGATATTGACGATTAAGAAGATATTTATATATATGGTTACGATACGTGAAGATATAAGATAATAAAAATATATAGATATAAGATATTGTTAAACGATAACCAACTAAAATATTAAAAACTCAACTGTGAACGATATGATACGATAAGTGAACGATTTAAAGATACGATAAATGAAAGATATGTACGACAATAATAAGATACTTGCTTCAACTACTGTCCAAACTTCCAAATTTCAAGATTTATTGATGAGAGAGACGATGCGTAAAACAGCCACACACGTTCGGGCGCCAATTTTGTAACCTTTTATTTATTTAAAATAATAAGGCAAGATAAATTGCAACGGCGACTCAATGTGGAGAGCACCTCAGGTGTGAATTCGGAGACCAAACTAATATTAATTCAGGGAGTAGTCTTACCGGTTCGCGGGTAATCCTACTTTATTTAAGTTATTGAAGTAATATTGAAGTTAATGAGATAATAAATGAAGTTAAGAAACGAACTGAATTTAATAAGTTAATAAATGAAGTTAAGAAATGTAATTAAAGTTAATCAAGAAAGGTAAGTGGGCGCCACCCTGAATAATATTAGTCGACTTGTTTTCACCTCTCCACTCTCTATCAACAAACCTGGAAATGTTGGAAGGGAAGGAATATGAACAACGTTGTTAAATTTACAAGTTGTATAATGATTAAAAAAATTATCACAGGAACATATAAAAAAAAAATGATGGTTTTTTGTGTTGAAGCACGTTGGTTTTAAAATTAGTTTACTGGTTACTTCCCTTGATTTTCCCACGTGTCTGTCGGCAGGTACAAAGTTCCAGACTCAGTCTCAGTCTCAGGTATGTCTCAGGTAACTTCAGGTACTCAGTAAGTCTCAGGTAACTCAGTAAGTGCTAAGAAAGATACATTGTATCAGAAATAGTTACAATCTTTTTCATGTAAAATTCAGGATATCTGCAGTAATTCGTTTTTACAAGTGGTTAAGAAATTCATTTAAGAACGTGGTTCATAAAAAAATATATCCTGTATTTTACTATAAAAAAAAACAAAAGAAGCAATGAAGAAATGTGATATATGGTATTATTAATTATTAAGGAAATCTTATTTATTTCCATTCATCAAAGAAATCAAAGAAACAATATCTAAATAATATAAAAACTCAATTTTATTACTTATTTCAATCACAGAAGGTGATAAAAAAAAATGTAATGAAAAAATGTAATCCGGAAATATAATATTCTAAGTTGGTATTTAGATTGAATTAATTAGTTAACTAAATATACATATTTTAAAGACTTCAACTATATACATGTGAACCTTTTATCACCAGTATAAGAAAAACTAGAAAAAGGAAAAGAACAAGATAAAAAAATATCATTGTATGTGTGTATCTGGCGCTTATCACTAGAAGGGAAAAATATAAAAGCGAAAATCATAAGAGGAAAAGCATAGACTTAAATGCAACTTACCATTCACATTGAATGCACCTTAGAAAAGATAAATTTTTGAGGTAAATCTCTCACAACAATTTAAAAATTATTAACCTTATCGGTTGATGGTTCACAGGAGAAAGAAAGCTTATTTTAACTACTCGCTATTAAATTGAACCATGCGATGAGCAATCGACATACGTTATATATTCCTCTCCTGTTCACATGCTCCGCTTCGAGAAAGAATTTACGTATCCGTAGTGTGTTCTTAATTTCTTTCTCTGTATAGGAGAGAAGAATTGATATATTTGACAAATATCAGTGTCTACTGAACCTCACCAACGTAGATTATTCGTCGTACATTAAATGTAAAAATTTTGCCTTCTGAAGCGATCGGTGCTACAGGTTTTCGACGAGAATCAAATGTTGATAAGAAAAAAGGACTGGCTACTCGCCGTCCGGTAGATATTTAAATATTACAATGATAGTGGTCAAATATAACGTTATACAGGTTGAAAACGTGAAAATTAAAACAAGAAATATTTTTGAACTGATTAATTGTTTTGATTGTAAAGAAATTTAAATGAACCTAAAAGAAGACAATTTTGACAATGTTGTACCAAAGTACTTTTTTACATTAAATGTACCAAAACTGGTACAATTGTACCACCTCCGGCAACACTGTGAAAAGGGTTTTGTGTGTATTTGACTTTGACAACAAGCTGTTGTCCTGTTGGCGCAGTGTGGACGCGTGCGCAAGTCAAGTAGGTTATATCATTGGCTGTTTTGCTGAGAGGTACTTTTTTGATTTAATTCCAAATATCTAGCTTTTTTATATTCCTATAGGTTATGTGATTATAAATGTCAACCGTCAACCGCTCCCAAAAATATCTTACTCCCCACGGTCCATAAATTTGCGTACCGTTGAAGTTTGAACCGACCTGTCGCGAAAACGTTACGGTCTCAAGAAATTGTGTAACGTTGAGTCAACGGTACCTCGCAGCAAAACGTCTATTGTCTATATAATAGACAATGGTTATAGGAGCGGGTAAACATACAACACGGCTCCACCCCCCACGTCAAATTTAGTAGTTGAGGTGCGCATGCGTCCAAGCAGCCTTTAACCTTCTATTCGAAGCATCTGAATGTGAGCTTATTAGCGCAGTTGGTAGGGTATTGAGCTTACTACTCAGTTTCAGTTTTTTATTTCTTATTTTCTGATATTTCTATACATTATACAGGGTGTTTCCTTAAAAAAAACACCGACTACGGCATACTTGCGTGAGCCACCCTGTACATTTACATTTATGTTTACATAACGCACAACTCAATTCTAAAGTTGACGAGTCTCGGCATAATTTATAATTTTATAAAATAATGACATAAAGAATTTTATTCCATAAGTGGTTTCCACACTGTATATAAATTTTGTATGACGCTTTTTTTTTCCTCCGTGTGTACGTCATGTTTGTTTTACGTTTTTAAAACCACAGGCAACTCTATTCTATCCTAAACTGGAACGAAAACAAGAACACTGTTGCCAGCTACTGCCTAAATTATTTACCAGATCTTAGCCTAAATACCGAAAATATTAAAAAAACATGACAAATCCTTTAATTTTACTCAAACCTACAAAAACAAACAACATTCAATTGAATAAATCAATATAAATAAATGAAATCACTTTTAAACATCTAACTTAGCTTAATGTGATTTATTATTATAAAGAGAAGATATAATGCGAGATGTTTGATTGTCTATATGAAAAACGCTTTGAAGTCGTTCGTGTATAACTAATATTTTCGCTATTAAAAGTTAACAAGCAAATATTATTGCATTACACACGTTGTACCAGTGTACATTTAGATTATCGAGAGTACGAAATCTGATACAATTGTACCCGTTCTGGCAACACTGGATTGGAAAATTAGAGTCTCATATCGGAAACTATCCTCTCGATATATACCCATCACTCGAATGATACTGATTCAGTCAGCTCCCTCTGATGCCAAATCGGACATTTGTCATCGGCAATGTCGATCACTGTTGTCAAAACCTATTCTTCAATACGAATCGAGATTTAAAACGCATGCGGCATTATTTGTCGAATGTATATGTGTCAACGCTGTAATATTATGACACAGAACAGAGAAATTTGTGTAAAAGTCAAATGTCCACTGTCGAAACCTACTTGTTTTGAGTTTTGACCACGTTTTGACTGAGTTTATTTTATATTCACCACCATACATATGTTCACCACCACAGACCACATACCCTTGATATTCGTGTATTCATCATGTTTGAAAACTTTAATTTCTTCCTTCATAGTTTTGATTTTTCTGAACACTGTAGAGTAAGTAGTACCTACTATGATCGGTATAATATATATCTCGTTCAGTGTTATATTATATTCAGTGTAATTTTTCTACCCTTATAATATGTTTCATTTTAACGAAATATTTTTTAATTCAACCAAAATTATCCATTTTGGTAACATCGTTAAATTGAAACTAGATAAGTTGTATTCCAAACCTTATTTTTTAATAAGAATTTGTATGAAAAAAATTATTGTACCATTTTATAAAAATATTCAAGTACCAAATAAAAATTTTATTTGAACTGTGTCTTTTATTGGACCATTCAACTTATTTAAATAAACCGGCTTAGGCATGAATTTACAATTTTTGTTGGTAAAATCGTTATCGTTTAAACTTGAAAATGAAAAGTTATTATTGTCTTGGTGGAAATAACCGGATAGTGTATTATTGCACTACATCAATATATGTGGCGCCATCTATCAAGGGTAAGTGGTCTGTGTTCACCACGTTATTTTGATGGACGGAAAAGGAAAAAAAATGTATTGCAGTCAGGAGCACAAACAACAATTGACGGAAATGGTCACCGGAGACCGTAATATATTAAGCGGAAAATTTAATAATAATTTTACAGCAAAAGATTGCATGGAAAGATGGCAAAGCATTGCTGAAGTTCTTAATTCCATTCCCGGAGCCAATAAGGATTGGAGACAATGGAAAAAAGTTAGTATACATTTATTAACAAACAAGTATATTTTTACAATTTCTCTTATTGTTCTAGACTTGGCAAGATCTCAAGTGCACAACAAAAAAAAAACTGCTGCAAGGAGGTACATGGAAGGAACTGGGGGAGGACCACCTATAAAAGACACCCTTACTCCAACAGAGGAAGCAGTGTTGGAGTCACTGAATTCTACTGTTGTGTCTGGGTGCAGTAGCATTATTGAATCAAGCACAGTATTTGAGTGGGAAGATGCAGATGTGCCAGGGCCAACATCTGTGGTGCCTACAGAAATACCCAACGTGCCTCCAAAAGACCATACATACACCAAAAATTTGGAGGAAAACAAAAGAAAACGGCTCACACCAGCCAAGAGACGTGCCATAAGTGCCAGTGCTACACAGGTGTTGGCACAAGTCTCGGAGAGAGATTCTCTAATTAAAGAAAAGTACTATACACAAAAAATTTTAGGGTCCGGTAAGGTTCGCGACCCTCGGAATTTTGCAACGATTTTTTTTTAATAGAAAGCCCCATTGCTATAGAACGTTTTAATAAAAAAAATTCTTGGATTATCCACTTTTGAATGAGAAAATCGCAATTGAAAGTACCAAAAATCTGCCATTTTTTTTAAATATTTGACAATTTTTGACAATTCTGTCTTGATATCGGATGGTCACAAATTTAAGAAAGAGCGGAGAATGGGCAATGTTGCCAGCTTTCATTTCCGTAGCTCGTTACGGCTTGGAAATAACACCAAGATTTCAGATGTATCTTTTCACGTACACACCGATATACTTACTATCTTTATGATCTAAGATGTATGTATTGAAAATGTACTTTTTTGGACATAATATTGTATGTTCCACAGGTACTAACTTGGTATGTGTATATTTTATGACGTTAGAGTAAAAATAAAGAATTATGTATATTTTTGTGATTTTTAGTTGAAAATTAACGTTAAATGTCCCGATAAGTGGGTATATTTCGAGAAGGGAAAGGGAATAAACATGTATGCATATAGATAGACATGAATATAAAATGATTTTTATTCCATATTATGATGTTTTCCAAAAAGGGGAAGGGAAGTCAGTATGCTTATCGATGAATTTCATAATTCAAAGATCTGGATTGATTGATTGATATCGCGAGCGAGCCGGGTCGACCCGGCGCGCTTTCATGTGGAATACAAATAATTCTTAGACACTTTTACTTTGGCAAGTTTATCTGAAACCGTGAAAGGAATGCAGTCGAAAACGTTCGACATTGCCACGTTTAACTATAAAAAAATAGAAGAACTGATTATGTAGTGATAATAATTATAAATGGGTCTTTTTATTATTAACAATATTAAAAATATGATTGAACGTTAATTTCATAATGTGCTTGTTTCCTTGGATTTATTCTATTAACACTATTTTCCAATTTATGAATATTAAAAGAGAACACTTTTCCAAATTTGTTATGGGATTCTTAAAGCTCTGGCAACGTTGTACGAAAACCATAATGACCACACCCTCCGATTACATAATTGGTGATTTTTATCGACCAGGTTACTTCTTATTGGAAAGCGCGTGCGTATGTTCTTCCCTCTCACTTCGTTAATTGACTGATATTGATTTATCCAGTGGTGTTCGTATTGTCAGTTACTTTTGTAATTTCAGTTTTACTTGGTAAAATAGGTACCGTACGCCATTTGTACGTTTTTCCTCGCCTCTTACCGACGCCCCGTAGCTTCAGATAAACTTGCCAAACATAGATAGAAATGAATATAAAATGATTTTTATTCCATATATTATTATGATGTTTTCCAAAAAGGGGAAGGGAAGTCAGTATGCTTATCAATGAATTTTATAATTCAAAGATCTGGATTAATTGATCGATGTCGCGAGCGAAGCGAGCGCGCTGGGTCGACGTTTCGCAATTCGCGCGCGCGAATTGCGAAACGTCGACCCGGCGCGCATCCATGTGAAGTGAAATACAAATCACACACTTTTTCGAGAAGGGGAAGGGAATACATCTCTTCACCTCAAATTGACTGACTTCATGGGATTTCTACTAGAGCAAAAAAAATTATCATAATTCAACACATACCGCTTCCCCACCAACTGACACAGATCAAAGTGTAACTAAAATATCATTAAATACGGAGCAAGAGAATAAGAAAAAAATTGTTAACCTAACTATTATATAAATTTTCATGGTTATAAATGCAAATAATTTTATATTGTGATATATTCATGTAATCTATTACAATGTATTCAGCTGAAAGAAAATTAAGACCATTTGACAACGCCGTTAGGAAGTATCACCTGATCCTAATTTGTGAACCAATGATATCTAGACATAAGCTCTGACATAAGATTTTAGTGTGTAATTTTATAAGCTTAAGTGTCAAACGAAAATATTAATGCTTACCAAGATTTCTAAAAATTGGCAAAATTTAAGTATTTTCTTCCGTTTTTTTGTGTGAAACAGACTGACATTTAGTTCAAGATAATAACCTTTACTGTTTAAAGTGAAAATATTTATCGTGAAATAGCATGAATTGGTGTTGAAAAAGTACAATTTTTTGAACTAAAATCGTGATTTTTGAAGTTATTACTGGATGATCCAGCGAAATTTTTGTTTTAATCTGCTTTATTTAAGGTAAGCTTTCAAACAAATCTAAAATTAACATAAAATTCCGAGGGTCGCGAAGTCTACCAGAACCAAATTTTATTGCTAGAAAGGCAAACATTGGCAATTGAAAAAATTGCAAGCCACTTTGCACATAATAATTAGTTTAACTGTACAATATTTTAGTTTTAGTTAATTTAGTTTAATTTACTTTGTTAGGGTTAGGCTCGGATTTAGGTTAGTAGGCTTAGGATGTTTATATATTTTGAAATAAATAAATAAAACAAAATGTATACTGTTTTTGATTTTAAATAATACAAACTGTTTTCAATGTATATTTTTAATTTTGTAACTGGTTTATAATCTTTCTTTGTAATCTTCGTCCAGCAGCCAACTCTGGATTAACACGACCATTATTCACATTATCGTGAAGTGGTGGCTGGATTAGATCTTCAAAATCAAAATACTCATCATCTTCATCAATGTGAATATTGTTTGCAATACACATATTATGAAGTACTACGCATGCATTTATTATTTTACCAGCTATGACTGGGTTATGATGTAACACTCTATGCTTTAACAGACACCTGAATCGCATTTTCAAAATTCCATTTACACGTTCAATAGTTGACCTAGCAGATTTGTGTTTTAGGTTATATAATTCTTCAAGTTCACCTTGAGGGTTTTCTAATGGAGTAAGAAGCCATGGTCGAAGTGGATAACCAGAATCACCTACAATATAATTGTTTTTCATAATAGTTCACATCTAAAAATCATTACAGATCTACCTAACAGAAAATAACCTCCACCGACCCGATTATAAACATTCCTTAATGTTTCCTGGGCATTACTGTTATTCCAAATATGGCAATCATGACAGCTCCCTGGAAATCTAGCATTAACATGATATATTCTGCAGTCAACATCACATATCAACTGAACATTTATTGAGTGATATTTTTTTCTATTAAGAAAAATATTCTCTGGATACTGTGGATGATCAATCGGAGGAGGAAATATAGCAACATGGGTGCAGTCTATACACCTGGCAATTGATATTTATTATGAAACCTACAAAATAAAGTAATAAATTGAATACCTATTCTATTTCAAATACTAAAGTGATTCTCAAAACACTCTTATAAAATATACAATAACAAATTAGTAAAAGAATGTAGTTTCTATTTTATTAAAAGGACATTATTTACATTATATGCTTACTTTTGTGGAAGCTCATTCATCTCTTCTATATTGCCTGGAAAGTGAACCCACTCCTCAAATATTTCAGGTCTGTTTAGTGCTTCAGAAACTTCCTTCACACTTCTACTAACTGAAGCTTGTGATAATCCTAACAGCGCATTTTTCCCAACAGCTGTCTGATAACTACCAGTTGCAAAAAAGTTAAGTGTTGCAAGAACCTGCAATTTTAATTACTCAATAGTTAATAACATTTCAAACAATGGTTAAAATTTGCATACCTTTTTTTCAATGGTTAACCCGGACGCACGAGTCTGTTCTTGTAGATATGGTGAGACCATTGCAATTAACTCCTGTGTCACTACTTTCGTTAATCTAAAGTTTTTTTTAAATGCATCATCACTAATTTGAAAGGCATCTCTATAATCCATGACTTGTCTGGGAACATTATCTCCCATGTTTTCAATAGCCACCAACAGATAAAATGTTACTAGATATTACTGATACCTATATTAATGTGATAACTGATATTAATTTGACAAAACAGATATAATAAAAATAGCAGTAATACTTAAAAAAATAATTATATTAAAATTATAAATAACGAACCAGTAGAAATGATTTTAAACGATCACTAAACAAATTTTTATTTATGAGTAAATAACCCTAACGAAAAAAATGTGACATATAAAATGATGTTTCGAACTCGACATTAAGTAAGAAGTCGAAGGATTTTAGACACTCGATGCAGTCTCGAACGAGAAATGTCGAATTCATCTCGAATTCGACTTTCAAGAATAGACAACATACGACGAAGTCGACATTTGTCGAAAATCAACTACTTACTAAATTCCGATTTCGAGATTCAAGAATCGAGCCCCTGTTATGAAGGATGTGTCACCTTTATATCATTTCAATCTCCATTGACCAAAATTGGGGATATTTGACAACGTCTGTTGAATTTATTAGTTTTATTACTAACAAGAAACAAATATAAATTATGATGCACACTACCTTAACAGTTTGGCAATCGATATAACACCTTATGTCTCATCTAAAATTATAACTGAATGAAAAACGTAAGCCATGTTTTTATGGTCATATTTTCATTCAATAACGGGCCCTTAACACGTAGGTAAGTGATTTACTTACCGTTCAGACGTCGAAAAGTAATAAATAGCATAAAAACAATTTCACCAAAATGCAAAATATATTTTAAACTGATCGAGATGTATAAATGTCACTTTTGACATTTCGTTCATTTCGAAGAAATTTAAATTATTTTATTCGGAATTTATTTCTATACGATCGCGCAAAAAATGGTATAAGCATCTCGAACGTTAAGGCCCAGGTAGCAAGGGTACGTCAAAATGACGTATTTTCTAGGTCATTTCTGACATTAGACGTCAGTGACCATAGAGAAATATAATATAATGAGAGTTGTCGACCCTGTAGTAACAGTTGGCATCACGTCGATCGAAGCGCACCAGGAAGGGTTGTTGGAACTAATTTTTGAGGGCGGGATATTTAAATTGGTTAGTTGGGATTGTGGGTATGAACATCTCACAATTTGTCTAAAAATTGTTTATTATATAATTATTTCATTACAGAAAATTAAAACTTATTTAATTTTTAATAATGAAATGATTATAATCAATAAACAATTTTAAGACACATAAATTAGATAAATGAGAAGTCAACACTAATATAAAATTTTTATTAAACTGCACATAATATAACAAATAATCTACATCTATATTATTATCATCAATTCATCGAACATTTACATATTATTAATCACAAAATAACATATTTTTACTAAACTTACATTATATTTAGGAAAGTTAATCCAATATCACATCCAATTGCACATTATTTTAAAATTATTCACAGAAACTGCAAAAATTTAAATAAAAAGGAGTTAGAAAGTAGATTCTTCATTCCTATGAAGACAGGAACAGGTCTGAAACAAAATAAATAAAATGCATTACCTTAAGTTACAATTTGTTAGGTAGATGAGTTTATTTGAGGCTATCTATCATTATTGTTAGAAAAAATAAGCTTTCATTTCACACGCAATACTGGCAATAGCTACAGTATTTTCAAAAGCTTGGGTACCTACTATTATTATGTTCAACTACTTTTGGTAGTAGTGTATGATCTAAGGATTGCAAAGGTAAAACAAATCTAATAAGTATTTTGCATAATGAACCTGTAAATGCATTATTATTAAAATGATCTTTACACAACCTTTGATCCTTTGACGTCTAAAGTGTACCTCTGTTCACTTTGATTGATATCAGATGGAAATTTGAAAAATGTTTTATTCTTCCTACAAATTGCTAAGTGGCCAAAAATATTTACCAAGCAATACAACTATGACGTATTATATTTGGTGATGATATTTTAAAGGTTTACTTACTTTTATTTCCTTCATTAGAACTAAAATCCTTAATTCCTTAATAAATAAACTAATTTTGTAGAATAATTATTGACACTTTCACTATGACTTTGACAAGCAGAAGCTAGATTCACACCAGCCAATGTATGATTGATTTTGTATATTTTCGTTTTTAATGATTTAAAAGTTGATATACTAGGATATTTCATAATATTTATCGACATTGAAGGATGAATAGTGAAGTGAAATGTAATTTATAACGTTTTAAACCATTTTATTCTATTTCCCTTTTGTAAAAAGTCTTGTAGTTCTCACGACCGAAGCGACTCGATGCGCGGGTCAGTTGCGCAGAAACGTTGTGCCTTATACCGCCTATACTTCAATCCGTCTCTTTTATTTTGTCTATGTCAGTGACCATAAAATGACGTCTCTTAGAACGTCATTACTAGACGTCACTATCACGTTTGTAGAATGACGTCATTTTGACGTCATTATTTGGCCATCTTGTGACGGAATAGCAGAGATCATTTCTCTTAACAAAATTTTGTTATTCATGTAAATACCTTCATGAATATTAAAATTTGAAAAAAAATAAAACAGAAAGGTAACAAAATAAATTCCTAATTATTTTTTCTTTTAAAGTTTTCGCCACTCAAAGCTGCTACAAAATTATTTAATTATTATTTAATTATTTCAATAGCAGTTTGTGCAACTAGTGGGGATATGGAGAATCCACACGAGTCGAACAGTATATTTTTTCTACGACTCATTCAAGAAAAAATCTAGAAAATAAACATTTGAATAAACTGTAAAATAAATATAACTTGTAATAAAAAATTTTCAACAATTTTATTCATAATCGTACCACAAATTTTTTGTGATAAACGATGTATTTTGTCCCTGTTATAAAGAAAGCGTACGACAAGGACATTACATCTTTCCATTCTCATCAAGTCCGCCGACCGAAACCGAAGTGCGTCGTGTCGCAATGGTGTCGCAGCTCGCACCATAGAGTAATAAATAAGTCTATGGTTCGCACGCAACCTTCCCTTCCCTCGTTTCGTTAATTCGATCGTTGTCGTTTACAGTCGTTGACTTGTTGCTTATGGTCGCCGGTCTCCCGCCAGTCATACTCACCATTGGTTTGTGTCGTTTCTGTGTCGCATATAAATAATACTCCGGTCCCTGTGTTCTTTTATGGGTATTTGGTCGCCGTTATTTATCACTCAAATATTTAAATTTAAAATATGTTTTCCGTGATTGGGTTCAGTGAGGAGTTTGGTGGCACTCTTGCCGTTGTCAATTCAAAATGGCTGACACCGTTGAAAAAAGAAGTGTTTTGGCCTCCCTACAAGGACACGAAAGTCTTTAATAAAGCGGTAAAGAATTTTTATCTTATAAATCATTGTTTTCTTATCCGTTCGAGTCTAGTGATTTACAAATTTTTATTGTTGAAGTCTTATCTGAATTTAAAGAGCTAAGTTTTCAGGATATTATTACCAAATGTATTATTTTTCATTTAACAGATAACTCTTGTGCAGCTTTTCCTTTGCTACATAATATAAACTAATTAGGTAGATTTATTATTAAAATGTATTATTATGAATAAATGACGTTTTATGTTGAATATTGTTTTTTTTTACCAGTAAAAGATTTTTGATATGAACGTCTAAAGTGGCCGTTTATATGACGTCCAATGACGTCTAGAATTGAAGTCCAATGACGTCTAGATTTGACGTCCAATGACGCCTAGAATTGACGTCCAATGACGCCTAGAATTGACGTCCGTTGACGTTGACATTTGCCCGTCATTAAGACGTCATTTTGACGTCATAATATAGGTGAACCAGACGTCTGCAATGACGTTTCTTGTACGTCCGGGGTACGTCTTATGCTACCTGGGGGGTAATTACAACGTTTGCATGTAGATTCCTCTCGTAAAATTGGACAAAATGATATGAGGATTAAGGAGTCTAGCACATTTACTTTTCGAAATACAGGGTGTTGAAATTTTGAAAACTTGAATGTTTTAATTCGATAACTTTAAAATGGATGAATAAATTTATTTGACATTTGGCAGGTTGTTTTTAAATGTAAAAGGGCATATTTTGATAAAAATAGTAGTTTGTGCAACTAGTGTGGATATGATGGCCATATCGGACGAGGACGAAGTTTGAGCACGACACCGTAGGCGGAGTGCTCAATCGTTCAAGTGCGATATGGACAATCCACACGAGTCGAACAGCATATTTTTTCTACGAACCATTCAAGAAAAAATCTAGTGAATAAAAATTTTCATAAACTGTTATATAACTTCAAATTGAAAATTCAACAATTCAATTTTATGTTTCCACTAATTTTTGTGTGGTAAACGTACAGTTCTTGAATGTCCAATTTGTATAATGCTACGGTTTCCCTTTTAAAATATACGATGCTGTTATAAGTAGATGTTAATTGCCAGTCGGACTCCCTCATGAAGGGTACCGTACCATTATCTATAATAATGAATATTCTGCTAAATATTTCAAACGTCTACCTGTTGGCGCTATTAATATCAAGCAGAATAATTATTCAAAAATAAAATTAACCATAAAAAAAATTCTTCACGGGCAATCAAACTTGGGTCTACCGCGTGAGAGTCTGGTTTGCTTACTACTAGACCACCGAGGAATATGCAAATTGTTTATCCATAACGTCAGATGTATTACATAATTTTACCTTAAAAGGAACTAAAGTGCCTACCGTCTGTCCCGCGGCACGTTCTAGCTTTTTTATAATCTCTAGGCTCTGAGTATTGACGTTAATACGAACTTCAATATTTGAAAATATCTAGTGATACCTGTTTTATCAATTGATCAAGTTATTTCATCTCACTTTGCACGTAAGTTTTCAATTTTATTATAAATTATAATGATTTTCAAAAGAACTTGTTCATATTTTAGGGTCACATGTGGCCTAAGTGCTGTGAGCCTTCACTCACCCTCCCTACTCTACAGATATATATATTTTTTGGCGAACATATTTCAGGAAGGTGAAAAAGTAGAAAGACTAATTAATGAAATTTATTTGCTAATAACAGCACAATCACAATGAAACTAATAATAAAAATATAGGTTTACAAAGTTTTAATAAATGTGATCATTCAAATAACCCTTTAATATTAGGTTTTCAGTATGGTTTGGTTTTTTCAAATTATGTTTTTTTGTATTCTTTTTCTTTTTCGTCGAATAAAATTTTATTTGCTTTTTAATTTTTTTATTGGAAGGTTCTGTTAGAGTGTCCTCATTTTGCACAAATTCTTTTGCAGTTGTTTCCACTTCATTATAGGTAGTGACTGAATGGAATTGGCAATTTTTATATGCTTCGATATTAAACAAATCTGCTCGAAAGAATAAGTGTCACTTTGTATCTTAGTGGCAACATTTAATGCATTTTGTGCTACCTCATCCTTCAAATCCGTTAATTTTTTAATATCAATTGTTTCGATGACTGAACATGGCTACTAGTCCCTATATTATCAACAACTTCATTTTGTGGAGTTGAAATAAAGCTTTTTCTATTTTGAGCATGAAAATGAATGTTTACAAATAGTTGTGCGAATAATGAAAGCAATACAACTACAACTACAAAAATGTATGCAAATCTCACAAAAAGAACATTTTATTTGACTACATACCTTTTGTGACACTAATTTGACAGAAAATATTTCATTATTAGTTAAATTTTTAACAATAAGTACCTCCACCTCTTAACTTTTTTTTCCATCAAAATAGAAATATTTTGATGCCCTATGCATACTCTCAAATGCATATTTGTGTTAATATTGCATTGCTTTCGATATGCATAGGCCCACTGTGTTTTGTTTATATAATAATTACTTAAAAAATAATATTTGAAGTCAGTTAGTGCAGGATAATTTAAAAGTTCCATAAATTTTTCTAGCTCCATTTCAAAATTATTTTCGTCTAATAAATATTGGATATATTTTAAAGTCTTATGAACCATTTGTTTGTTATCTTTATTAGTAATTTTACCTAGGTTAGTTTTCCAACAATAGTCAACATGCCATGCACACCGAAGATTATGCTGGGTTGGACCTACAACTTTGCACCAAGCATTATAAAATGCAGGTGCAATATCGCTCATAAATACTTTGGTATTTATTTCACCTACTTTTTCTTTTATCCTGAAAAAAAAGTTCATAAATATATGTGTCTGTTCGATTTGTATTGTAACGACCTTACCGTCGCTACTGGTCGATTTGACGCCTAAGCTCTGGTAACGGATGCCTCGGGCGCCAGTTTTTTAAAAAGTGGTATGCTCCACTCGCTCCGGGCAGCGTCAGTGAAGAAGGAAAATACTACAGGGGTCAATATGGTGTTGACGGATGCACTGTAGCCGGTGGAACAGATTTTAACTGTCCTCCTGGATTGCCAACCTGGGTATTCGCTGCTATGTTTTCCTCAGAATTGTCAGAAGTGGAAGGAAAACGATGGTTACTCTTAAAACATATTTATTAAATCCTCTAACAAAAAAAAAATTAAACAAAAGTATTAAACAAAATTACTAAACTATAAGCAAAAGC
Source organism: Galerucella tenella (assembly GCA_910591685.1). NCBI lineage: Eukaryota > Metazoa > Arthropoda > Insecta > Coleoptera > Chrysomelidae > Galerucella > Galerucella tenella. The sequence goes on along the minus strand of CAJUYH010004782.1, from coordinate 5,566 downwards.
AACGGAGTCAAAAGTACAAACCTACGGGTTATTACTACACAGACGGAGGGTGTGCAAGCGGAAGCGGGCGCGTGCTAAAGCGAAATATTAAGCGTGTGCAAACAAAGCTCCCGATCAGTCAAAGCTCTACGGTAGAGAGGTACGGTTCTCAGGTTGCGCGTTATAAACTTCCCGCCCTGTGTTTCTAGTAACACTTTTTCAAGATCCTAATCTGACTCGGTTGGCTGAAGGCCCTAACACGAATACCACTGAGATGTGAAGACTCAGCGCCCTCAATGGCAGTTTCGCGACTACTACTGAGATGTGAAAACTCAGCGCCCTCAGTAGCAGTTTCCTCTCCCTCGGAATGTGAACGGTTGGCTGAAGGCCCAAACCCGACTACCACTGAGATGTGAAGACTCAGCGCCCTCAATGGTAGTTTCGCGACTACTACTGAGATGTGAAAACTCAGCGCCCCCAGTAGCAGTTTCCTTTCCCTCGGTATTTCAACGGGTGGCTGAAGGCCCAAACTTAGAAATTCGGCGGTTGAGATCAGTACCCAAGTTCTAATCAAAAACTCACCTCGGAATATGTGCTGCGGTCTTCTCGGTATCGGGTCACGGACACAACTGACCTACAACTCCTAAATCAATTACTTATATCGGTCCAGGGGGTAGAAATTTATTCGTGGAAAAATCTATACACAATTTTCAAAGACGTGAATTCTATTTCACTCTATTCGTGAAATATAATTTACATCTTTTGAAGGTAACATCTCATATTGGAAAATATTATGCATTTTAACATAACATTTATTACTTTTACAGAATTTGAAAAGTGGTTTAAACAAGAGCAGAGGAATAGTGTTACAAATTATTATCGCAAAACGATATTGAAAACTCAAAAAAACATAGAAACTCATTATTTCTACTGCAATAGGTCTGGTAAGTCTTAAAATACAGTCAATGTCTAAGTGAAAAGTACATAGCTTTAGCTATTCATCTCTGTAATAAGTGATTTTTTTAGGGAAAAGGAAAAGGTCAGCACAGTTAGACATGAGTACCAAGATCCCAAATGTTATCTTTCCTAGAAGTACCAAAGTCAGGGTTCCTGCAAAATAAATGAATTTTGCACTAGTCAATTAATACTTAAATGGAACGTTGAAAGTGACAAGTGCAATATGCAGTATTTCTATGAGCATTATGGACATGAAATTGTACGTGATGCCGAAAAAAACAAAGTAATCGAAGTAATCAAAGTAATAACTAAGCTGTTGAATGAGTATTCGTTATAGTATTCGTATTCGGTATCACCGAGTAACGAGTACTCGTGTATCATATCGTTACTTTTTCAACACCACTAATATCCGAAGTAACGAATTCTCACTCAACAGCTTGGTGATTACTTCGATTACTTTGGTTTTTTCGGCATCACGTACAATTCGTACGATGCATCGGTTGAAGCGTTGAGAAGGTAGGTGTTTAGCAACGATTATAAACCCTACAGGATTGCTTATTCGCTTGAATCTTTCGTCGGTGCTTACGTCACCAGTGGACCTCGACCGATTTAAAATATACTGCAATCGTTAATATTTTCCACTTTTTTCTAGTTTATTTGCAAAAAATAATAATAAATTAATTTTTTTTGGTAATATGTTATTTTAAAAAGTTATATTTAATAGTATAAGTAGTTATAAAATATAAATAGACGTTTGAAACAATAACTTTGAATTGAAGAAACTTGCTTATAATTTATTTTGCACAGAAACAGAAGCAAATCTACGAGATGTACTTATGGGTTAATTGATGGGTAAACTCAGCATTATGTACTTTTCTTCTTATGGGGAAAATAAAATAGACGCCTTATGCACTAATAAAAAATTTATTAATAAACAATTTCTTAAAACCTCTATCATCTCTTGTGGTACTCACACATTTTCTCTTCAAAAATCTTTTTCTCTGGGATTGATAATTATTGTAAATAATCCTAATAATTTTTCGAAGTTTACAAAGGTGGATTCATGCAAGCAAAAATTAAAACTTACATTACTTTAAAACTAAAACTAAGAACTAAAGGTGGATTCATGCAAAAAAAAATTAAAACTAAGATTAATTTAAAACTAAAACTAAGGAGATAAAACCATGTTATTTTTCAATTTAAATCTAAATTTCTTAGTTTCTTGCATGAACATCTACATCACACGTACATGCTCATGCAAAAAACTAAGAAATTCAGATTTAAATTGAAAAATAATATGGTTTTATCTTCTTAGTTTTAGTTTTAAATTAATCTTAGTTTTAATTTTTTTTGCATGAATCCACCATTATAAAACCATGTAATGTAGATGTTTATGCCAGAAACTGACAAGCTAAGGCATTCTTTTTAGTTTTAGCTTATATCTTAATTTCTTATTTTTTGCATGATCATCTACATTACATGGTTCTCTGTTCTAGGTTTTAGTTTTAAATTAATTTTAATTTTTGCTTGCATGGGGAAATGTATACATTGAAACGCGAATCCAAAAATTTTGTATTTACACTGAAATAATGTGCTTCGTATTTATAGACTTTCTTGATTGACAATTAGAGCAGTTTACTTACCACCTGTATTAATAAACAACACCTTCAAAATTGAAAAAACGGATAAAATATCGTCAAAACTCACTTTGTAAACAAAGGATAAACCATAAAATTAAAAAGGTTAGGTCCAGTGATGACGTATTCGTCCGACTTGAGCGAGGCGAACACAGAGTTGAATGGAAATAAGCAATCCTGTAGGGTGTTAATCGTTGGGTATTTATAGTACCTATTTATTTCGTATCTCGCATCGGTGTGTGTTGTGTTGCAATCATACCGTTGAGTGATAAATATGTGATATTACGTACGAATTTCATGGAAAATAAATGGGAATACAAAATGAAATACCGAAATTGAAAGCAAAGCATTGGCAATGGCTATGAACTTTGATATTTGTGAGTGCTGCTAGTCCACGAACTTAGGATCCATTTTATGTATTTTTTTTTTATTTTGTTATATCTACCTACATGTTATCTCGATAAGTATTAAAAGTTTGTTGCTTAAGCCCAATTATTTAAAAACTACATATTAGGTACCTACCCATTAAAAAAATATTTTGAGTAATGCATTCGTTGTTTTTATCTTAGGTAAATATTGATAATGTTGTTGATAATAACAATATTTTGTAATAATCAATATTTTTTTTAATCCTGCGGGACCCTGCTCTAAGTGCCTTGCCTGAAACAAGCCCTTATCTCATAATAATTCAAGCGTGTCTGTATAATTACTCGTTCGTATTTCGTATACTCTCCAATAGCAATAATCAGAGTAATCAAAGTAATCATATTCATAGATAACATAAATCATAGTAACGAATATTTCAAATGATTACTTCATACCAAAGTAACGATTCGTACTGATTACTCAAAAGTAACGAAAATCAACATCTCTATCGGGTATCACCGAGTAACGAGTACTCGTGTATCGTATCGTTACTTTTTCAACACCACTGCGACTACTGCGAGATACCGGTGACGCCGGTGACTACCGATTCAATGGGAACGGTACTATCATTATCATTTTCTTATGCGTTTTCCTTTCTTTTATACTCAAAGACAAAAGTTAGAACCGACCGTCGCGAAATGGTCCCGAGAAATTGTGTAACGTTGAGTCAACGGTACCTCGCGGTAAAAAGCCTATATGTCAATTGATGTCAATTATGTCATCATTCACAGGGTGTGCTGTGATTTGAATTTGGTTTCCAATGCCAACAAAAAACGAACTAACAAATAAACATGAAGCTGCTGTAAATTCAGACATGATTCCGACTAAAAAACATGGCTAAAACTGTGAAATATTTTGTTGCTGCAACTACTTTTGTGGAAGTTGAGAAATACAGGTATTTGTTTGTGTTCATGGATTCAACTACTGTAGTGATCAAGAACAAGAAAAAAACAGATTTATCATCAAACATGAGCCGTACTACTTTTCGTGAAGACACCATGTGCATGTAAGTTATTAATACATTGCTATTTCATGCTATATTTATACCTATTTTTGTTATAGATTTATGAGATCATAATTATTTTCAACAGGAATGAAAAATAATACAAATGACAGCAGACACATAAGAGAGACATCTGCAAGAGTATGAAATATACCTGAAGAACATAAACCTTCCATGTTAGGTAGTCGTGAAAGAACTGTTGCAGCAAAAATAATAAATGTAAGTACACAGTCCTTACTGCTTCAGTGACATTGCAGTTTTAGCTTGATTGATTAGTTCGGCACACACAGTAAGACTTAGAGATCTCGTAACCTCAGCTTTCAGGCTTTTTGTGCTTCTGGTTATGCCATTTATAAGAGAAATGAATTTATTGATCCTTGGAAATATTCAATATTATGCCAGTTACTTATGTAAATAAATAAACACAACATGTTTAGACATGTTGATTGTATGTGTGTGAGCTTGTGCTTTGTGCTTCCTTAGGGTACAGTGACCAGTGAATAATCTCATCAAACTCCTTATCTGGCTCTGACAAAGTTTAATATTTCATTTAGTCAGGATCTCAGGGTATATTGACCAGGAGTTTGCTGTGTTCCTATTTGGTACATGTCCCCTGTACAATTTATTGATGTGTAGTTTGAATCCACCAAGATGTATACCTTTTTGATATTCCAAATACTGGTTCATAACCAGTGATGCAGTTTCAGACCATATCTTTGCTGTTTGATTTGTTTGGTGGCATATGTTATACTTACTTACATCTTCTAATATTTGACCTTCTGTTAATTGTATTCCAAGTATTTAATTATTCTTGGGTGAATATTTTTTCACAATATTCCACGATCTCGCAAAATATGATTTCTTCTCAAATCTCTGGGTTTCTCCCAAGATTTCAGAGCTCTTGGTTTCTAGCAGTGTATATCCTATCACAATCCCTTCTATTGGTTTTGACCCGTCTGTATACCATTGAATGACATTCTTTCCAAGACTGGTAGTTGTGTTGAATGCCATTCTTTCTTCTCACTGAATTTAGTATCTACCTAATTTCTTTGAAAAGTTACACTTTTTACTCATACCATCCCATTGGAGCAAAATTATTTTAATTCGTAATTTCTTTGAATTATCCAAATTATCATTTTTATATTCTTCATAGTGTTTTGGAACAAAAAAGTTCTTACAATCTGATTTAATTAAATTAAATAGTACATACACCTGAATAGAAGATATGTACCATGATTTCTATATATTTTTTAATATAATATGCCTAAGTTGAAGCCTGCAGACATCCTAAAATTCCTCCGGGAAATAGGACTAAAGGAACTACTAGTTTCTGAGACTCTCCTCAGAAACTGAGTAGAAGTAAGGGGGTACAATAGATCTTTTAGGTCTCAGTGAATGTCACCCCAAAAATCATCAAAATCACACATACATACATAATATACATTCGAAGAAATTGGTCCCTGCACGTAATTTGAAACCACCTTGTGGCCAAAAATGTAGGTTAAAATGTAGTGATGGAATCGATGATTCCAAGAGGTTGGAGATCTTTAATGCATTCTGGGCA
>CAJUYH010004781.1:25843-45145 GCA_910591685.1 Galerucella tenella | reverse complement strand
TTTCCGCACTAGTTAGGTGAACTTTTTTATTGAATATTTTCTCAGTTTACGGATATACATGTAGATAACTGAATTTTTCATGTATTTACTTATCTAGTTAGTTGTACCTATTGTTGCGATTTTATAACAACGTTTTATTAAAGTTTTACGTCACATTTAAATTTTGATTAGATTCACCTTTTGACCTTTGAGTTTTGGTTTTCGTGGAGAATATTGTGACGTGAGACTTGCTGTGGAATGGAGTTTTCAAATTAATACTGTCTGATAGACCTAGATAAACGAAATTAAACCTGCTTACATATAGTCTTCCAAAAAATATGATCGGATCTGTTGAGGTAGATGATTTTAAGAAGCCAGAAATATTTTTATTTGCATATGATTTCGAGCGATATGAATCGTATGTTTACTGGAGTTTTTCTTATTACAGGAAAAATATTCGTTTGGAACTTTTATTTGCATGAAGTCAGTGGATTGTGTGGAATCATTCAGTTGTGAAATATTTCCTTGTTTAACGAATGAATGAAGTGGAATATTGCGTTGAACATGAAACTTCGAACATATTTTTGGATATAAAACAAATAAAAACAATGTGTGATTGGAAAATATGTTTTAAAAAAATTACATTTATTCATTCATTTAACGTTATGTGAATATTGAAAACATATTTGTTTGATACCATCATCAGCTGAAACCAAACGCGAACATAAAAACATATTTGAAAAAGTTGAAAATTATGTATCGCTGAGACTACATAAGGCCTAATGTAGCCCAAGCTATACCTACTCGTTGACGCAGACTTCCTAATATTATTTCTCAGATGAGATGCAGGTCTGTTAAGATTTCAATAAGGAAATTATTTTCCTCGCTTACTTGGGGATAACTAGTGTGACTAGTCGCGTTCTGTCAGTAAGTGCAGTGGTGTTTACTCTTTCTCCTACCGAAAGCGACGTTCTTTCGATGTATTTAGTTGTACGGGTGTTGATTATGTCTACACAAATACCAAGTGAGAAAATCGCTAAAAACTCATAGTTGTTTTTTACTGGGATATAGGTATTAATCCTGGAAGCCTTCCGCAAATATATGCTTTGTTCTTCTCTTCCTTTATTTCCATTTCCAGTCTCCAGTTCAGTTCCATCCTCAAGACCAGTCCCGCTGAACGGTGGGGGGAGTAGTCGTTGTGCTGTTTGATACAATATAAGGTCAGCGCCTTGATGGTCCTTCGACTATCTAGTTAAATCACGATGGTTTGTCTACAGTAGCTCCTATCAAAATAGAATTCTGCACATCCATCAATAGCTTCAATTTCAGCTGGGAAGATACTAGAAGTATGTTATTTCTGCTGCTTCTGATCCAAATGGTATGCTTCTTGAAAGAATAATTGGAGCCTGAAGCTCTTCACAAAATTGAATTGTTTGGGCGTGTCATCTCGAAGGGCTATTTATTTATAGAATGTCTTACAATACAAAAGTGAACGGAACGATATAACAAAGGATCGATCTGCGACCAAACTTTGCAGAACAAATTAATTCATTACCAGGAAGGATGTTAGTATTTTTATTTTAGTGTACAGATCTGCAGCAGTTGGCGAAGTTGAAAACTTCACGAACAACTTTTCGTTGACTGACGAACGAGTTGTCGGTTTAAACTTGTAAGGGGCTTACTAATTTTCTGAATAATCCAAAGGGATGAAAAAATTTCTACTCTTTTGTTTTCTCATGCCTTCAGGTAACGTTTGATCACATACAAACAAGCCTGACAAAATGAATAAAATTATAAGTAGGTACTGTTAAAAATAGAACTGTTTTTAATAAATCCCACCATTTGATGAGAAAGTTATAAAACTTTTAAGATGCTTATCAAGTAGATAGGTGAACCCATTCATAACAGTAATATGAGTAGATTCCTAAAGTGGGGGTCCAAAAAGCAAATTAATATAGTAGTGGTTCTTAGAGGCCGAGATGATGAAATAATTTCAATGATTAGATCCATGAAAGGACTGACTCCTCTGGCGTGTGCTATTTCTTAAACAAGGGTTATGAGCTCAATTAAAAGATGAAAAATGTTTTTTCCATAATTGGATACCAAACACAAGCTACACTACAACCACCCAAGCATCGTCACCTCATTATAAAAGGAGTTGGAACATCCTTTTTAGGTGTTATAAGTTTTAATGTAGTATTGGAAAAAATAGGCAAAACGAAAAGAAGAGATCTGATCATTTTAAAGACATGTAAGGACAAGCAAAGAATTTCCTTGGAAGGAAAAAATTAATTCCTAAGCCAAAGTATAATTGTACTAACTGCTTTGACAGCTGTCCTGACTGGACACTCTTGCCTGCATGTTGTTGAAGATATTTGATCTGCTTAGTTTTCAGTGTCACACCATGTATTTCGATCTGATGTAATTTTCAAGTACTTATCATCTAGCTCTCTAGCTTAACCTTACCATAATATTTAACTATTATCTTCTATTATAAGTCAATACGACTTCAGTAAGTATGCTATTTTATTGTTTGAACACCATATTCATAGAAATATATTTCGGCATCTATTGGTAACAAGCTGTACTAAATACGACAGTTTTACAGGAGACTCGAATTGAGACAATATTCACATTTACCGACGTCAGGCGTCGAATAATTCGATATAATCCTTGCCAGTATTTGTCAATTACATTTCCATCGATAACAATGTGATATATAATCTGCATATTGGCATTCTCGTTTCAATAATTATTGCTTGAGAGTAACTGTGAAGGTAGGTCTGTCTGCCAGGATATTATCACAAATCCTTGAAAAAAAATTTGTTATATCAATGTCAGTGAAATAGTTGAATTATTGTTGTAGAAAATGATAAAAGCCCTCAGGAACTTTACATGCATACCGTATATGGATCATTCAAATTAAAACGTCAAAACATCAATTTAATATTTTGGTTCTTCCCTGTATATGAAATTAGATCCAAAATAACAAATATGATGGAGGCAATCCATGATATATCCCTATAAATCAGTGCATCCATTTATAATGTAAAAGGATAACCCCATTTTGATGGTATAAAAAGCAATCCTGTTTGTGACGGCCTTACATCTGATATTTAAAAGATGGCTTACTGGTGACACGTATAAATATGCAAATGAGATCCGATTTGCATCGGTATCTAATTTTGATAACACGCTGTCTCCAGCCTCCGGTATTGGAAATTTGTCATTCTAATGTTCAGCAACATCATCAGATGAAACTTGTCAGTAAAGATTTATATGGAGTAGTGTGGATGGAAGGTTTTGATAGCAGTAGTATATTTTATTAGGAGTCTCGAAAATAGGATTTCAATCATAACCACTTCTCATCTGGTGCTAAAATGATGAATTTGGTAACTTGGTTTGAACTTAATAGATTTTTTCGGGGTGTAACCAACACTTTGTCATTCGTTTTGTTATTTGTTGGGAGATTTAACCAGATTTTCATATTTTGATTTCAACGTTTCGGTAGCGTTTCAGCTACTATAACTAAATTTTTTTCGTAGTGTCAGATAGGGACCGGAATTCATAAAAAAACTCAATGAATCTTGATAACAGTAGCTGGAATGATACCGAAATGTTAAAATAAATATACAAAACTTATTCTGGTTTAATTCCCCAACAAATAATAAAACGAATAATGAAAATACCGCAAGGAACGTACAGAAGATATTTCAACACTTTGTCGTTTCAGAAATGTAATGGTATTCGGCAATTCAGTAACGTCCACAATTTCTTCAACTCGGCGTCAGTGTGATGGAATTTTGTAACATGGTTGGTGTTGTGGGGTGAAATTAACCCCAATTTTTTTAGGTCTTAATTTTTTTTTTCAATTTTTTTCAAGTGAAACAATGAAAAAAGTTGTCTTTATCATCACTTTCAGGTTTAAAACCAAGATATGGGCGACGACCCAGCACTGTAGTGAAACGCGTTTGATGCGATAATTACAGTCAAGCAAGGTCGGACATGGTTAGTACTTGGATGGGTCACCATGACAGGGAAAACCATCGTATAGAGCCCGTACAGCCTGCAGCAAAACACATTAGACTACTAGAGTGTACTTTAGACTACTATGATGAGTAGCATATCACAGCTCGCAGGCATTATACCAATGAGCACGAGGTATAATGTAGATATGCCGTCTTTCGGAGGAGACGTAAAACCGAGGTCCCGAGTCCATGGATGTTGGGTTCGTTAAAGGACGCTACCACTGGTTGGAACACTAATGGGTTCGCCAAAATTTCCGGTTAGGGGTAGAGTGCTCCCGGCGTCGGTGATCAGCCTCAGTCGCAGAAATAGACCGACGTTAAATGAAAGAATGGAAAAAAACCAAGATATATTGCTGAACAATATTTTTTTAACGTTTTTAACCCTATTTTTCGCAAGAGTAACAATTTTCATAAAAAATGTAACCTTAAAAAGAAGGAGACGGAAAAAATGCAACGTTACCCAATACAAACATTTTAAGATATATTTTACAAAATCAAAGATACATTCGTACAGTTAAAATGAAAAAGTGTTCAAAATATAAAAACTAAATAAAAAAGTCAATCGTCCAAGTCAGCACATTCCGCACAAAAATTCAAACAATGCTCTAAACAGAGGTAGACTCCGCACTTGACGCATTTCTTCTGGAATTTTCTATCTCTGCCACGAGGACATATCCCACATCTGGAAGACTTTCTATCTTTATTCTGAGGTTTTTCAGCACCATCATTATCAAATTTTCTTTTTAATTTATTTTGTATATCTCGTGGCAGTCGATTATGGTGGCTTCTATTTTCACAATATGGTTCAATGAGTTTAAAAGCAAGTTGCTTGAGGAATTTCCTTATTTTTGTCTGTTCTGTCGGATTATTGGTTTGATAAATGACATAGGCATTAATCCCAGCGTTATTTGGTAATGAGAAAAATGATGTCAATGGCCATCTCCTACTTAGTATTTCGGGAAACATCATAAAAAGCTGACATTTCATCAACCATGTCAACTCCACATTTTGATAAGTTGTAAAACCCTATTAGTTCAGGCTTTCCTGTATTTGGGTCAAATTTATCATCATGATGAACTGTAGAAGCCAACAAGACTATTTTGTTTTTTTTAGGTACAAATGAAACTAATGATATATCTTTTTGAAAGCCAAAAACAGCATTTCCATCTTTGCCAACAGATGTCAATTTATGTTCACTAAGCAAACACATCATAAGAGGAATGCTTCTAGATCAAAAGGTTTGTTGCTAAGTTTAAAGGGTCCTTCGGGATGAGATCCGAGATATACTTCTAGATTTAATACATAAAAAGTTTTGGCATCAACAAGTGCAAATATTTTAACGCCGTATCTTGCTGGCTTATTCGGCATGTATTGTCTGAAGCTACATCGGCCGCGAGAAAACTCTAATTTCTCATCGATGGAGGAGTATAGTATACCTGGCAGTTCGAAACAAATTTTTCAAATATACCCCGTAATACTGCAAGTTTGTCTAATTTTTTTCTTTCTGTTCCATTTTTAATGTTATCGAGTCGTAGATACTGCAAGCCGGAAAATTTCTATGCCTGTATCATCTGTTGACCATAACTCGTCTCGGCTCTCACCTCAATTACATCTGTTGGTTTAACAAGATACTTGTGTTCATCGTTATAATTTTCGCACATTGCATATATTTTGATTTTAGTGTATTCAACAATATCTGAAATCATTATGTTGTCTATAAATAAGTCCCAACATTCAACGGGTTGTTTACATTTTTTTGCATTGTTACGGACACCAGGTAACAGTTTAACCAAATTTTCTCTTCGAGTTCTGACAGATTTATTAGGACATTTTTTGTACCATTTAGTTTCACCATTCCGACCTAGAAGGAACTTACTTTTATGAATGATGTTTTTATTCTCTGGCTGTTCTTGTGATGTTGTGGCCACTTGCTCATCACTCATTTGGGACGGGCTTTCAGTAGCTTGCGGTGGTTTATCTTGTTTCTGTTCAGGATTGGGTAGATCCGGTTCCGCCTCTATGACATCATCTTCATCGGATTCACTTTCGTTTCCCAAATCCTACGTATCTGATACTTCAACCCAGAGTTTTAAAAGTTTCTCCTGTTCTTTCTCACAGGACCCATATTGTCGAACCTAAAAACGCAGATAGTTATACACTCAGCATCGCCTGCTATGTCAGATATCAAACAACAAAAAAAAAATAAAAAAAATAGGTACTTACCTTTGAAAATTTAGTTCTGTATGGTGGGGTATTTATCACCCAAATTGAGTTCTTTTTCTAACACAGGCGGCAAACACGTCGATGCTGCTCCGGCTAGACAAACCAGCATACTTAGGTCGTGTGCACACTAACCCTAATAACACAGTATTTACCTGAGACATACCATTTAAGTACTACTAGTGTCCCAATGTTCCCGACCTAGGTGGGATGTTCCTAGAATGTTTCTTTTGGTACATGAATACGATTAATAAAATGTAACATCAGTAGGATGTCCCTAGAATGTTTCTCTTGGTACATAAACATGATTTTCATTATAAAATATACAACTCGTACATATTTGTCAATACTTGTTTATTGTCTTTAAACTTTAACACTGTTTATTAAATCTATATATTAGATACCTATTAAAATATTTTGACTGACGTACGTATTTGCAACGAACATTAACATAGACAAGAAGGGTCACTCTCCGTCGAAACTTTCATGTCCAGCTTACAGAAGCGCGCCGACGATTTCGACAAATTCCTGGAGCCGCACACGTGTTCGTGGTTATACGAGGTTCATGCAAACCGCTAGAGATTAAAACGAATAAACGTTCACTTACCAGGGTGATTTAAAAACATCTAGCAATAATTGTTATTCTAACTTATTCCGCTTAGTGGGAATTAAAATAAAAAAGGGAATATCGTCAGGATATTTAATTGGTGAATCTAAACATAATTATAAAAAGAACTGGTACCTAGCAAAAATGAAGGGAAAAATGAAAGTTACATCAAAAAGTAATAATGTAGTAAGCTACAGATGGGACTAGTAGGTATAAAAATTAACAATAAAATGTTTGCAAATGCCAACTTAAATAGGTATTCTAATTTAAAATGTATACAGGTTGTTTCAAATCCAAGGCCATCAAAGAGTACCAACTTACCTAACAGTAAAATACGGGTACTGGGAAAAATAATTATCGCGATTCGAAAATTGTGAAGATTGATACACGAACCATTAAAAACCAAAGGCGTTTAACCAAATGAATTAAAATCTATGAATTTTGAAAGTCTTTCATACTGAGTAGCCCGTTAACAACTCAATTAAAAAAAATGTATTTAAGTAAATGTGAAATAAAATATACCTGTAGGTTATCAAAGATGTTTTAAGATATTCAATTTTATGTTAGGTTTCATCGATTGTTTCGAAGAATATCTATTTTTTATATCCCGGTTCGCAAATTTAATTGTAAAATAAATCCGCAGCCTAATATATAGGTTTAAAAAATATTTATGAGGAAACTCTTCACAAGGATGTGTAAATAGTGAATTTTCATATAATTTTCTAAAGGGTCGTTCCAACGTTCTCGTGACAACTAATTTTATTAAAATTTTCAACAAAGATTATATCTAGTTGTTTAACATATTCTACAATATTACTAGGAGGTACATTCAGACCTCCATAGTTTTTAGAAGTCGAATATGCTTTATGCACTAAAAATACAGCCGCTTCTTTTGGTAATGTCTTTTCATCATTATACTTTGTGCAAGCACTACAAGAGTGTTGCCACAAACATTTCCTTAATAGATAGCCAGAAATGTATACTAGAGCATTGCCATCCGTATACTTGAAAGATTTCTATAGTCGCATGTGAAAACTTTTAAAGAGCTATTATTTGCCAATATAGGTACATCAATATTTTTATATTCCTCTAGCATATCAGGAGTTACATTGAGCAAAACTGTATTAATATCATTAATACAATTGGCACCTTCAACCTCATTAAAATATTTTAGAGAAAATAGTTTCTTGAATGCCCTACAAAATTGAATTGGGGTTGGATTTCTCGAGTTTCCGCAACAATTTCTTACCAGACCAAAAATTTTTTCAATGCAATCCTGATTAAGGTTTCTTGTTAAAAGAAACACTAAGTGCGCAAATTTTTATTTTATTTTTAAAGGAAAATTCGCTCACTCAAAAGGACAACTGGTATATTTCTTTACATATCCCTACGACGGACAACCTGTTTATGCATATCGCACGTAGGAGACTTACCGTGCTCTTTATACGGTAGCATCCGATATTCGAGCGAGATAGGCATAACGAGGGGAGGAGCTTAGAGTGATCCTTCTTGTCTATGTTAATGTTCGTTGGTATTTGTGATATTCCTCTGCTTCAACTTTGCAGAGGTGAAATAGAAGATTAGAAAAAAAAAGAAGAAGACCTAATTCGCAAAAAGTAAGGTTAGAAGTAGAAGTGTTGAGTTTTCGTGGTAGAAATAAGCGGTAACATTGTGAGTTGTGAGTGTTGTGGCTTATTTGTGAAGAAAGTATTTATATTGGATTAAGGATGGATTTTAAACATAAGTAAATTAACTGTAAACCATTACCCTATGTAACGTTTTCTAGCATTGGTGAACATGTCATAGCAGCCATGTCATGGTTGCTTATACTTGTTTATTCCTCTACACATAGTAGAAAATGTTACATGTGGTTTATGGAAAATTTTGTTAGAAATGTGTAATAAATAGCTCTTGTTTTAAGAAATATTAAAATGTTTTATTTGCACCTAGTGATTTCACTTCCAGTGTATTTTCAGAAACATTTCTAAGATGTTCTAAACAGAATGCCCCGAACGTACCTAGTACATCCTATGTCATCTTAGAAAAATCCTACTGGGATGTTTGTAGAACGTTGAAAATGATGACATGGCTGTTGCCAGAAACATTCTAGGGATGTTTCGAGGGAAATGGGGATGTTGTTAGTATGTTTCTTTTGTCCCAGAAGGATGTTTCTAGAATATATTTGGGATGTTTTTGTGTTATTAGGGAAGCTGAGCACAGGTGTTAACGTGTCAGGAAGGTAGAAGGAGGGGGGGATACTCGCATATAAGTTTGGGTGGTGCTTTTCACGCACAAAAGAATTCTTCGGGTAATTTTCACCTCACCACACTGACGCCGGGTTTTGTCAGACAACTTTTCATTAAGTTGAAGCTTTTAAATACCAAGCTTTTTCCGACAAATATACTATTACAATATTTTGTAATATTTTAATTTTATTTCGAAAAAGTTATAGAGACAATCATAGTAATATAAAAATTTTAAATTAAGGTTGTTATAATCTCAGAATTTATAATAGAGTTTTAATGGTTTTAGTTAAAATTAAATTATTAATTTTGTTTAGATCTAGCTCAATTATAAAAAAAACAAGCAAGAGACTTATATTCCTATCAGGGTGAACAGGTAGTAGGATTATAATTTTCGAATTCGTGTAATTTCCTTGAACCTTTTATACCAGTATTCCCAACATAAAATAAAAAACCAACGAAAATTAAAATGACAATTTATTTATCTAGTTGTTCTCTAAATGAAAATGAAGTGGAACGAAACATAATTAGATATAAACGCAAATAAATAATAAGTGAAATAGTTACTAAAATTGAATAGTACTATTTCTTAATTTAAATATGAGATACCTAATTATAAACATAAATATATTTTTCTATGGTACCTCTAGATAACGCACCTACAATATTCTATGAACTATGTCATTTGTCAATGAACAATTTAATTCTATGGTTCAAATCAAAGTTGGAATATCAAAGTAAAAAGCAACCTAAATAATAAATATTGTTATACAAATAGTACAAAAATACCCAAAAATATAACACAATTACCAATAAAATGCGCTTACGCAAAAATATTCAAATTTTACAAGGGCTCAGTGGAGAAAATCCTTACCAGCAACATCAGACGAAGCAGGGAAAATTGTAAAGAAGCCTCCAAGCCTCACAGCAACACGAAGATGATTTTTATATCTACTTTGGTTATTCCAATAACCAAAAACGGACAACGGTACTTCTTAAAACTGGATATAAATACCCAAAGTATAATAATATGTAGGTTTATTTACCAAATACAAGTTTGTTGAAACTTGTACAGTTTTTCTTTGGCGAACTCTGCTACATTTCCATGGTAATACCAAGGAAAAACTCGCTATTGAAACTTTTTCTTTCTTTTTCCAAGAAAAATCACCAACCTTCTCGTTTTGGCTTCTCAACTCAACAACCACCTTTTCTTTTTCATTTCCATGGTAACCGTACTAAAAAGTTCTGGATTGGATATTGGATTACAACAATTTTCATTGGTAAGTTTTTTTTTTACTCTTAATGTTTAATTTCTACCTTTCCACAGATTTCCATAGAACCCTCTAAATTTTATGTTTCCTTATAAATTAATTTAAAATATTTTTACTTGTGACAGAATGCTATCTACAGGATGTTTTGACAGTTTTATACAATTATTTAATTAAAAATTTTGGTTGTGGATACATTCTGTTACAATACAGAAGAATATCATCCCTTCCTTTTTTTTTCTGGCGCCACTCGAAAATGTTTCAAACGATATTCGTTCTTCATGAGAAATTATTTTTATAACCTAGAACAATTATAATTTGAAACAATGACATCTGCTGTCATAAAGCAATTGTTGTTCAGTGTTGCTTAGAAAAATGAACTATATAGTTCATTTACGACAAGTTTGCAATTTTGACATCTGTAGTAACAGCTACTCCACAAAATCTTAATATCCAAAATGTAAATGGAATAATTGATCATATAAAGGGGGAAGTTACGGTCCAAAAGTTGGCTGCCGTGTCTGGGGTTGCCAGACTTATGTTGTCAAAATCAGACAATTTTATCAGAATTTCTTGTGTTGGTTTGTCGTTTTTATTCGTATTCTATAATTTGTTATTTACTGTGTCAGATATAATCTGTTATTTTCATAACTATTTAAAAGAGAGTATCGAACACTGCGTCGCAATGTACACTCAGGTGCAAAAAAACGGGCCCCCTATTTTTTTTCTCAAAATCGGCTATATTTGTTTATTATTTTGGCTTTTCGTTTACACTTTTTATATTTTACCAACAAAGGACTTCCTCCTGGTATAAAAAGACAAGAATATGTTACTTAAACTTAACTTAATTAACAATGACATAAATAAAGGAAAAATACATGTATACTTAGTAAAATTTACACAGCAAACTTCAGAGGTACAGAAAACAAAATTTAACACATAAAATAGACTTTAGTATTTGGTATTTCCTCCTCTAGCCCTAATTATTGCTTGCATACGGCGTGGCATCCCACTGATGAGCTCACGAACTGCATTCTGAGAAATATTCTCCCATTCTTCTTGAAGAGCTACACGAAGCTCATTTAGTGTGGTTGGTGCTATAGCACGACTTCTAACACGTCTGCCTAACATGTCGCACACATGTTCTATAGGATTTGCGTCCGGAGAACATGATGGCCAGTTCATTTTTTCAATGCCAACTTCTGTCAAGTATTCACTGACGCATCTCGCTGAATGAGGTCTAGCTTTGTCCTGCATCAGTTATCGCCAATAAATGGAGCGAATGGAACCACCTGATATGCCAAAACTTCCTCAATATACCATTGTGCAGTCAGTGAGCCCCCATTGATAAACACTAATTCCGTAGAGGCTTCACTTGATATGCCTGCCCATACCATTACGGAACCTCCGTTATGACTCAGCCTAGAGCTAAAAGCACATTCTTGGAATCGTTCCCCATTTCGTCTCCATACTCGTTTTCGTCCGTCTGGTGAATGTAGAGAGAACTGGACTCATCGGTAAAGAGTATATTCCATTGCATAATATTCCAATTGCTAAGTGCAATCTCGCTACCCGGTGACGTGGAAGTAACTTAGGCCCAGTTGCTGGCCTAAAAGCTTTTGACCCAACCCCATGTAATCTTCGGCGAACTGTCCATTTACTCACATTTTTACCACGAACCTCCAGAAGTCGATTTCTTGTCTGTACTGAAGTCAAAATCGATCCCTTAGAGAATTTAGTAAAATAAATCTGTCTTCTCGAGCGGTAGTTACCCGTATTCTACCACTACCAGGCCTTCTTGTGTTTCTTCCAGTATCCCCAAAACGTTGTAACACCCTTTGAATGGTAGAACGACTAACATATTGATTAATCGAGCCACATATCTCTGACTTCGACCATCTTCCACAAGAGCTACTGCTTTAGCACAATCTTAAGCACTTAAAACCATAATCAAGACTTTAAAATTGTCAACGTTGATATTGACAATGTTAACATTAACAAAAAATTGTCTAGCAGCCGCCCAACAATTGAAAACACATAAGCTCCTTCCGAATTGCATGAATGAAATATGGAACTTTTGAATTTGAATTTTCCAAAATGTTCTTTTTTTATGTAAAACGAGAAAATACACATGTATTCCAACTTTTTGTATTTAGAAGGAAGTCCTTTGTTGATAAAGAATACAAAATATAATTTAAAAACCAAAATAATAACCAAATTAAGCCGATTTTGAAAAAATAATAGAAGGCCCGTTTTTTCTGCACCTGAGTGTATAAGTCTTTATCAAGTGGTTTCAAGGAGATGGTGGAATCATCAATATCATATTTTGAGAGATAACGATGGACCGCTAATTCCTATTTTTTCTGTGGGAGATGTGAGTTTCTTAATAAATACATTGTTACTCAAACTGCAATAACGATGCAATTCAACATGTGCATGAAGATAAAATGTTTCAATTAAACTAATGGTTCCAAAATTGGACATCTTGAAATTTATATATTTACTCATCAAAATTTTATAATCTCTGATCTTATTTCTGAGTTGAATGTAATCCTATACGTATCAACATAATTTTATGCCAACAGCTGGAAAAAAATTACAACGTGACAACGATGTAAAACATTGTTATGTTTTGTTCTTGTAAACTTATCGTTAATTAACTTTAACGCATTTTAGTGCACAGAGTGCTAATTCTAGAAAATGCGTGACTTAGCTTGTTAGTGAAATGATTCACCTTGTAAAATTCACACGTCAACCTATTTTTAACCTATTTTTGAATGGGTCGTGAATTCCACATATATTGAGGAAATTCTTCTTTCCTGGTAAACCTCAAATTTTTATATTGGTAGGAAACGTTATCAAAAATGCATGATTGTACCTCAACTTTTACTGCTCATGAATCTAAAATAAAAGCATGGCTTGTAAAAGGCCTATCACAAATAGAATGCCCCTCTATATATCTTTAATCGGAATGTCGGATTATATGTTTTTACGAGCTTCTGTTTTTCATTTTTATGTACTACTTTTTCTCACCCCAATTCAACGTAGGTATGGATTTCATAAAATAATATTTTATAATCTCATTCCAATCACCAATAAAATTTGATCCTTCAAAGAGAACGGTAGCTATACGTGTTTTATGAAAAAAGTATCCAAAGGCGCTGTAGGCTGATTCAAATGAGGCTAATGTGAAAAAAATGTTCAAGGTGAAAAAGATCTTCCTTAACCTCGTTATATTTTTATCCCTTAATTTAATCGTTCCTCAGAAAATATAAAAGTTGGATAGTTTATCGATCAATCAATTATCAATAACAGCATTCATTGTTTCATGGAGAAGATAAATTTTAATAATTAACGCATGGAGACTATTTCCAATTTTCAGCCTGGAACTATTATTTAACGGTAAATACCGCTATTATTTTTTCGGTCGACAACTTTGACAACTAGGTGTGACGCGCCCCCACTACTCAATAAATATAACCGAAAGAGCTTGGTCGCTGGAATTAATTGGTTAAGGCAATGTGGGGTTATGTTTCCATGTTAGTTTCTCATTTTTGTTTTTTCTTCAGAAAAATTATAAAATAGAGCTAAATTATTCAATGATCGAAGATATTTTCGTTGGTGATGATCTAAACATGGTAAGTAGGAACTGTATGCAAAAAGTGAATATATATCCTCTGTACTTATAGTAGCAAAACAATGCTCGGTTTATAGATTTATTATGATATAGAGTTTGATTGATAGTGCCAACGTACTATAAACATATACATGATACATATACATGAACATGTACATATGAAGTAACCTACAACCGCAGCTTACCAAATAACCTGAAGAACTATAATCTGTGACTATAACCGGTAGATTAAGGCAAGTCCAAAGCCCGGTAGTAAGTGGTAGATACCAAAAGCAAATTAGCTGATATCTTACGTCACCATTTCCCCTACTTTGGTTCAAGCCGCGATCGCGGAAATGCATTGGTACATACCTATAGGTAAGTATGTGGTAATAATCATTCCAGGCTGAAAATCGGCTTATGAAGATTGAAGTGATGAAAATGATGTCGTTGTCAGTTGTATTAACAAAGCTAAGTGAAACGGGCGGCAATCTGACCAGTAATTAGGCAGCAGAAGTGCCAACTTAAATTCAAATCGCTCCTCTCTGACTAGTTAGTAATTTTTGCAATGCCAACCCAATTCGACAAAAGCAACTAGAATTCGCGGCGATGCCCCTGAACAATTTTGCCTCGATACGTACTAAGGGGTGAATTCAGATAATCTCATCCGGGTGGAATCTAGATTTAAATTTGGGTGAATATCTTATTTTACATATAAAGTACACAGTTATTTTACCCACCAAATATTCCAGGATGAATTTATATTCCAACAAATTTACATAATATTATTACTTAATATACAATACTCAATCACAATCAAAGATATTCCACACATATTCGTGGAAATAAGTGTCGCCCAGAGCAGATGATACCTTATCATACGCCAATCAGACCTGCAAATTACTTTTTATCATTCCTATATATTAAGAATGAAAATCTTTGTTGAATTTTTCGCCCGAAGAAGTAGTCGAGTAATAGGGTATTTTCCTATGAGCGGAAAAAATTAAAAAAGAGTCGGAGCAGGTACTTTGTGGTACTATTATGCCAGAAATCAATATTTCACACAAATAAATTAAACCAGTGATTTTTTATTAACTTAACAAAAATGGTAATTTTCAAATATTTACTCAGCGCGGGAAAATATGTGAGTTTATTGTGACGTAAGAGGTTTCGCTGCTTGCTTGTTTCTTATAGGCCAGCTCAGGTGGGCGGCCGCAGGTCGAGCCGATGGTTCCGATTCGGCTGGTCAGTGATCTTGTCGCTCGGGATGCGGTAGGCGTAGCGACAAGATCACTGACGTCATAAAAAATCAGCGCGTTTTGGCGCGCTATTTAAATATAAAATTTTTAAAGTTGGTTTTGGCAACTTTCCCGCTTAGTAAAAAATTTGAAAAAAATTTGGAGTACTTAACTGAGGCCAGACAATCTTCTAATGGTGTTTAAAAAAAATTGTCAAATACCCTATCAAAATTGTGAAAAAAACATTAATTCACTATTCTTAATTACGATTTTTCTAAATAAAAAACATCAACTATCACCAAGAGAGCATAAAAAACGCGTATTTCCAATTAAAAACTTTGGAACGACTTGTTATTACTACCCTAAGGGTGTCCAAACTGGGTACTTTATTTATTCTATAATGTAATTCTATGAAGATACATTTTTTTGGATTAACAATTGAAAAATAAATGTAGGACTTCACTGTAGACAATCAATGGATACGTGATTAAGCTTTCTCGATCGTACTAATCCTTTATTTAATTTTAGCATTTCATTTCAGTTTTTGTTCTAAGTTAAGGATTATCAGTATTCAGTGCTCGTTGCCAGGTTTCCAAAACAGCATCTTTGTCACTGTAACCACTTCCACAAATGTGGCTTTGAATATTCCCCAAATATATTCAATAAATGGTCTATACTTTGATTTTGTAATGAGATTATTTGCTAGATGGAAGCATGTTTTTCAAAACAAAATGTATTAGATGAAAGTACAAGCCATGAAATTAAAATTCCATTCCGCTCATTGCTTGACTATGTTGGGGTCTCACTAAAGCTGGAGGACCAGCTGCAACAGGTCTCTTTTTCGCATCCGGCTCTGCATCAAACAGATCTTCCCATGAACTGCCAACCCGTCATGAGCAATAATTGTTTTTGTTTTCCCACTGCGCCAAATGGTTCTTTTATTCCTAAAAACAAGTGAAGAAAATAAAAAATAAAAGTTTACATGTGCCTTTTCCTAACTGGGCCTCATCGGTCATGACTTATGCAGCATTTAGTTCGTGGCCGACGGCTCTCCAGAAACAGATTCATGTACAAATTTTCGGTCATATTGACCGGCGTGGCGTAATGGGATAATGAGCCGTTTTGGTCATAAGGCCCGAAGTGGCAGGGAATGTGTTAAACGTGATAAATAAAAAGCTAAGCTTTATTAACATATCTGCACCGTCTTCTCTTCTGTCTAGTGTCGTTTGTACCAGTTCCTGGATTAATTTTAGTTGCAGCTCTAAATGTTATTGCTAAGTTTGAAAGTAGACAAACAAACTAAGAAAACTTGAAGAGAAAGAGATGTGGAAATCTTAGAAAAAGTATACGGAGAAAATCTGAACACAAGTTCTTATCCACGTGGACCACAAAATAAGAAAAAGCTCCTCTCTTGAAAAATCCCGATAGTGAAAATTGAGGGCGCAATAATATATATGTGATACAATTATTTCATATTTATTGAATTGTGGAATAATTGTAAGATTTGTAAAACTACCTCAACCCAAACGAATAAACGATTAACCGCTGTGAAATTATCTTTAGACTGGCTACACTAGGAACAATAATGATCTTGCAAAAAACGAAACTCAGCACACAACACTGCATCACTACATTTTTAACACGGAGCACAGGAGCGCTATTCTGTAACTCGTTTCGGAGAGAAATCGGTATCGGTAAGACTCAGTTATCGACAGCCGTCGGTAAGTCGCATGCGGCATTCTGTATACCTTTTCACCGTCCGATATCGCGAATCGGTATGTCTACCGTGATCTAATGAGCCCCACGGTAACCGTTATCGATTTTCGTTGAAAGGAAAATTTCATTATTTGTTGATGTTTGGTTGGAATTGCGGATTATTAAGTGAATTTTCAATATTTGAAAAGTAATTATATTCTGTATAGGGTCTAATCTATTGTTTTATAAGTCCTTTCCATCTTTTCCACAAAATTTTCCTGCAGCAAAATTTGAATGGCTCACCATGTACTGAATCAAATGATCCCTCTGAGCGATATTATAACGCTAAGTTTTGATAGAACAAGAAACTCGTTCAAAATAATTAATATCTGTACTTATCCTATCATTGAGACTTAAAAAAATATATATATGTTAACGCCAGATCAATTCTTCAATGCTAGTTGACTCTAAATTTCGAGTTTTTGAGGTTGTTAATGTTAATATAAACATGAATCATATCGTTCATGATAACAGATGAAAAATATGTCATATCACTATCTATTATCTAATTATATGACCCCACCTTCCAACGAAACCAAAATATAACCTCTAATCTTCCTCTTCTTCTTTATCCTTTATTGGGTAATATCACAAGGGATAATGTGCTCTAATCTTCAACGTGCACTTTGGTTTGTTTACAAATTTGACAGTTTCTTTCATCGCTCATTGGCCACATGTACCGAATCGCGTAACGTCACTTCTATGCCGATAATTTTTGGTTGCAATTCCGAGCGTCGAAAACCGTGGCATACAGAATAGCGTTATATTAATCCCGTAGGCCGAGCAACCGATGGCTGTTGTTAACATACCGATACCGAGGACTGTCAATGCCGCGTACAGAATAGCGCTCCTGGTTGCAATACCGAGCGTCGAAAACCGTGGCATACAGAATAGCGTTATATCAGTCCCGTCGGCCGCGCAACCGATGGCTGTTGTTAGCATACCGATACCGACGACTGTCAATGCCGTGTACAGAATAGCGCTCCAGGTATATTTGTTCAAGTTTGGATCATCGAATGAAATAGTCACAGTCGGCAACAAGAGAGCTTCTGTAATATGCATGGACATCCCAAAAATAATTTTTCACCGAGGAGTATACATGGATTCTCGAGTATTGGAAAATCAAAATAAAGAATAGGTATGGTTTATAGATTTGTGTTCCTTGGTGCATATCTTTTCCACTTCGTAGAATTGTAATATTGTAACAAAAATATAAGTTTAGGAAACTGGGCAAGGATTCGATGGCTTGGGAAGGAATTTACGATTATATTGACAATTCGTATATAAAAATAACAATGACATCTCATCATAACAACGGCTGCTAAGTACATTATTTTTTTTTTATATAGATATATATAGAAACTTTTAGATGTTCAGTCATCAATGATAATTTACTCAGAAATAAATAATGTTATTAACGAAGGAAATGCACAATTTATTTAGCCAAGCAAGTCTGTTAAGAATTATCTTGAATTCTTAACAGAAACGAAACTCGATTCATAAAACTGTCATACTTCTGATGATTTTTGAATGTGGGTGAGTGAAGAGTGAGTGCATGAGGACAGTCACTGAGAAAAACTAGTATAATTGTATATATTACATACATTCTAAAGCAATCACTTATTTCCACCATATTTATTTTACTAACAATATAAATACAAAATATGACAATCTGCTAAAACGATCGCAAACGTGTGACGTCAACCTTTTGTATATCGTTCTTACTTTCACCGTATTTTGGGTTTTGCATGGTTTTAATAATATTCACTAGCTATAGAATTCATTACTATCATATGAAATAATTCAAATTAGTAATAGCAATAAATTTTTAATTTGCAAATTGTAAAATATTTAAAGTACTTACAGATGAGTGATGTCATAGGGACGCCATAACTATTTTGGAGTTCTGGTGCAAAATTTTAATTATAAACGTTAATTTCTCCTTTAAGACTTTATTTCTTTCAAGGAACAACATTCCTTCGATAAGGACAACAAGCCTCTTCACATAAAGGGAACAACCAAAAGTAGAGAAAGTCTGTGATACAGAGAACTTGAAGCCATCGACTGGGTGTGCAGTATAATCATTTAATAAATTATCACTGCATTCCAATAAAAGGGATTGAAATTGAGGTGGCTTTTTGTAGCCAGCTGAAATATAATATAAAACATGATTTTGATTGTACTAATTTGACAGAACTCGAATATCATCATGGCGGATAACATTTTTGCGTTTACTTGTTAAACGTTGAAGACGCAGATCGCTGTGGAATTTTCGTGTATGTAAGTTGTGAGTTTATCTTTAAATTTTTGTGGTAGCTGCAACCCTCCTGGGTTCGATAAAAGACGGG